>APFE030113394.1:1251-107291 GCA_000404065.3 Pinus taeda | reverse complement strand
CCCTCTTTTGGATGGGGTAGCTCCTCTGTTGATGGGATAAGTTCCTCTATCATAGGGATGCATGAACCATCTGGAGGCGCTCAACACATGTCAAACACTCTTCCAGAAGGCTCTAGAAGTGACCACAAGTAACTTTTTAAAGATGAAACTCGCGCCTTTTGACCTTTACAGGGGTACGCACCCATCCTTTGGCTTACAGAGCATACAAGTACGCAGGGACAGTATGTTTGGAGTGCGTACACGTAGGAAAGGTAGAGAGAACCTGCGTATCCAGAGATAAACATGTTTTTAACTGACTTTCTCTCTTTTTTGAAGTTTGACATGAAGAGTAGAGGTATAAGGCTTGACAAGGAGGATGATATGACTATTGATGGAGCCATATTAACTGCAGATAGTCATGGTGACAAATTTCAGTGTAACAAGCTTATTAAATTTCCTCATAATGGAAAGATCATTACAACAGACCAATTAAATTATTTTTCATCTGACCCAGCCTCTTCAGATAGTATTCAACATGTCGGGAAAACAAGTATCCCTTATAAGGATTTTGGAGTGGGATTGATTAAATATTCTGGTTTACTAGGAAATTTTTCATTTCCTCCTCCTAACATATCGCCTTCTTTTACAACCATTCATATGATTTCATCGAACACTCTTGCTTTTGATGATCCTTGGATCGTACCTTCCGATTCTAAGGTGGACTCATTTGGTGATGCAATGCCCTTGAGTCCCTTTGAAGTTGCATATCAGGCGGTACAGTCGTTTTCTGACTCTTGTTCAACTGAAATTGATCTAATGAATGTAGTCCATGGGGAGTCACTTTCAATCTCAACCTCAGATTCAACAACTCTTTCTGATCCTGTTCATACTGATAAGCAGATTCGTGAACTTTTGTGTGTTGATGATTTACCATGGGAAGATCTTCATCATCGATCTTCATTTTTACCTGAGCTTGATTATTTTGAAAATGATTTCTCATCTATTTTTACCACTGATTATGTCAAGTAACCACAGAATCCATTGCGACATCCTGATTCTGAGTTGAATTTGGGAAATATTTCTCGAACAATTCCTATTGACATTTCAGTAAAACCCAGAATTATTGAAAACATTCATATAGGTGCTTCCTGTATGGATGAGGAAATCCAAACTTATAAAGCCCTATATCAAGAATTCCACGACTTGTTTGCCTGGTCATATGAAGAAATGCCAGGAATCGATCCATCAATTATTGTCCATGAAATTAAAACTTATCTGGTTTCTAAACTTGTCTGGCAATGTTTGTGTCAGATACATCCAAGAAAAACTTCTGCTATTAAAGCTGAAGTTGAGAAATTACTTCGAGCAGGTTTCATTTATCCAATTCCTTTAATGGATTGGGTATCGAATATTGTTCTTGTTAACAAAAGCAAGGAACGATAAGAATATGCATTGATTATAGGGATGTTAATCGAGCTTGTCCTGAAGACAATTATCCAACCCCCTATATCGATCAATTATTGATGATTGTGCTGACAGTGCAATGTTCTCCTTTATGGATGGTTTTTCCAGTTACAATCAAATTAACATACTCCCTGCTGAACAACCTAAAATGGCTTTCATTTGTCCATGGGGGACATTTTCTTATTGCAAGTTGCCTTTTGGATTGAAGAACGCCGGAGCAAATTTTCAAAGGGCTATGTCTTACGCATTTCATGACATCAAGCACATTGTGCAGCCTTATCTCGATGATTTACCTGCTCATTCATTACGTAGAGCCGATCATCTCACTCATTTACGAGCCATATTTATGAGATGTAGGCATTATCGAATTAGGCTGAATCCACACAAATGTGTTTTCTGTATAGAAATGTGTTGTTTACTAGGATTTGTTGTCTCAAAAGCTGACATTCGTGTTGATCCCTCGAAGTTTGAAGCTATTGTCAAATTACCTCCGCCTTTGACTCTTCGCCAACTCCAAAGTTCGCAAGGGAAAGAAAACTTTTTACGTCGATTCATTCCTAACTACGCTGAGATAACGAAAGGTTTTACCAAGTTTTTGAATATAATACTTTGTTCTTTTGGGATGAGATAGCTAACAAATCTTTTGATGCACTTAAACACGTGTTGAACCATGCACCGTTATCGCACCCTCCCAACTACAACCAGGACTACTTTTTGTATCTCGCCGCTTCTCATTCCACCATTGGGATGGTTTTAGTTCAAGAAGATGAATTCAATAATGAACATGTGATTTACTATCTTAGTCGAACTCTGAATCCAACTGAGCTTAAATATTCACATGTGGAAAAATTGGCCTTAGCAGCTGTTCAAGCTGTCCAAAGATTTCATCACTACATCTTATTACGCAAAACCACAGTAATTTCTGACTGTAACCCTATGAAGTATATTTTGACTAAACAATTGCTGGGGGCAAGTATTCCAAATGGATAGTTATCCTGTAGAAATTTGACTTGGAATTTGAGAAATCCAAGGCAAAGAAATCTTTGGTTTTTGCGGAACTGATTTGTGATTTCCCGCGTATTGATACTGAAACTATGGTGGAAGAACCCATTGTGGATGAATCCTTGTTTCTTATTAGTACTCTTGATCCATGGTATGGAGATATAATTATCTATCTCCAAACCCAATAATTTCGGCCTGAAATCTCACGATCTCAGCGAAGGAAAATACGTTTCCAATACCAACAGTACAATATTATTGGAGATACACTCTATCGTCGTGGAGTGGATTCGGTTTTCCGCCATTGTCTAACTCATGAAGAAGCTAAAAAGGTTTTGAATGACTGTAACTCTGGAGCGTGTGGCAGTCATATGTCTGGGTATGCCACAACCCAAAAGATATTGTGCGCTGGTTATTTCTGGCCATTCTTATTTAAAGATTGTATCAATGCAGTCCGGAAATGCCACAATTGCCAAATTTTTGATCGAAAGATGCGTGCTCCACCTGCTCCTCTCCACCCTATAATTGCCGTCGGTCCTTTCGCAAAGTGGGGTATCGACTTTATTACATGTAACCCTCACTCGGCCAGGGAGCATGCGTATATCATCCTTGCGGTAGATTATTTTACCAAGTGGGTGAAGGCGATGCCTACATTTTCGGTAGATGGCAAAACTGCTACAATTTTTGTTTTCAATCATATAATTGCTAGATTCGGTGTTCCTCAAGTGATTATTACTGATCATGGAAGTCATTTTCGAAACATCATGATGACTGAACTAACAGATCAACTTGGCCTGCGTCATGATAGTTCTACTCCATATTACCCACAGGCTAATGGTATGGTTGAAGCAATCAATAATGTTCTAGTCACTATGATCCAACGAATTATTGGTATTCATCAGTCGAATTGGCATAACATGTTATTTTCAGCGTTTTGGGCATACCGAACCTCAGTCAAAACATCAACTGGTTTCTCTCCTTTTCAACTAGTTTACGTGTTGGAAGTAGTGTTACCCATTGAATGCGAAATTTCGTCATTGCAAATAGCCATAGAATTACTCCCAGCTACTTCTAAAGAGGAAAAACGTTTGTTGTACTTAGCGCAGCTAGATGAGAATCGACGTGATGCTGCGTTAGCAATCGAGACTCATGCAAAACAGATAAAAGCTCAGTACGATCGAAATGTTACACCTTGTAATGTTTCGGAAGGAGACCTAGTTTTATTATATGATCAAGCAAATGATAAGATAGGGGTTGGAAAATTTGTACCCATTTGGCATGGTCCTTTTGTTGTTAAGCGTAAACTAGCCAAAGGGGCCTATGAATTAGTAGATTTTGACGGTGTCTCTTTAGGTAGACCTAGAAATGGGCTTTATCTCAAAAGATATTATGCTTAAAGTATGGTGTGGAGATTTTTGTTAGAATAGTTTCTTTCTAGTTGGTGTGTTTTAGATTAGAAAGCGTGCCTAGTTTAGAGAGTGTTTTATCATTATTCCTGCTTACCTTGATTTTACTCTTGATATTGTAGATGTCGACATCTTCTCAAACATAAATTGGTTTTGCTAATGGTGTTTGTCTTAGTACACAGAACATTTCTTCCAAAGCTTGGGTTATCTATTCACCCTCTGACAAGTTAGTATCTATGCATGGGGTAAGCCTCGGTCAAGTAAAAAATAACATTGTAGAGTATAGTGCAGTGATTGAGTTATTATCTGAATCCATCTCATTTGGGATTCAGAGTTTGATTGTTAGGTTGGATTCTGAACTCATTGTATTACAACTTAATAGGGTTTATGCCATTAGAAATCCAGTGTTATTAAGATTATTTTTGAGCGTTCGTCTCTTGGAATGTGAATTTGACTACATTGAATATCAACATATTCCAAGATATTTAAACACATTAGCAGATGTAGTTGCTTCTCAAATGTTAAATAGACATTTGCAATAATCAAGACAGTAAATTTAAAAACATTCCATAAACATGTTATACAAGATAGCCAGTAATAGTGATATATCATAGCATAGAAATGTGTCAAATATACATCGTCTTTGATCATAGGTTGAAAAACACCTTATGATCAACAAAAATGATAGCACAAAAAGATATAAAATTTCATATGAGTCTACAAAGGCGTTCATCCTATCCCTGATGATGATCATGATAAGAAATCACTGCTCAGGCCACTCTACAAAGGAACCTCCTAAAAGGTCCTCGGACCCCAATCACATAACGCTGTAACCTAGGAGGAATATCATCTATATTAGTCTCTGGGATATCTACTGTCAAAAGCTCTAGATGATGCTCCAATTCGATCAGGGTCTCTGCTGATTGGTCCTGTGGGGCCGGTGCCGTGACAACAGGGTGTCTTCTCTCATAGGGCTGGAGAGTGGCTGGTCGCTGTGGACCCACATCTGCATTTAAAACTTTTTACTGTCAGTTTTAGACGATTTAAAAACAAAAAAAAAATTAGTTCAAAAATTTAATAAATGTTGAAAGTGATTTTACCTGAATCATTCCATTGCTCTCCTGGTGGAAGAGCCATGTCTGGATCACCACGATAATCCATTCCAGCATATGGAAAGTCCTGAATCACGAAAATTTGGTTCCCCAACCAACGAAAATACTCAGGTGGAAATCGGACAACCTCTGTACCCTCCTCAGGATGACGGGCCATGACTACAACCCAACCCATAATCTTAGGATCTTGGGGGAGTCCAGCGTCAACGAAAAAATGCTGTGGGACCAACATAGGGACCCTCTCTAGGCCAAAGCTCACAACTAAGAAACCATATCCAAAGTTTTTTAGTTGTCTGTTCTTTGCCCTAGTCAGTTGGCCTTTCACATTCGCCAACACAACATTGCACCAGTTGAAGATGGTGCCTCGAAAGCAGTCTACTGCCATTCACATTTGGGATCTGATATCTAGATGCAATGATGTGCTCCCGCATAGTTTGGTGATAGTAAATGCGATCACTTTAAGTTCAGGATGGGAGATAGTCTTAATATCTATCCGTTTGTCCGCAGTTTGGACATTACAAAACTCTAGTCAGAGACTAGCGACAGACTGGCCACTTGGCCTAGTCCCGAATAGAGATAATCCTTCGCCTCTCTTGGGAAAACTTGTTAGGAAATAAATGTCCTCTGGCTCGATTTCAAGCCGGTGACCACCAATTATGAAACACTGGTCTTGTGTGCTCCAATTGTCTACCATCCATTGCAGAAAGTCTACCTGACCTCTCATGCCAGGTATGGCCCATAATTTAAATAGTTTGCATGTTTTCAATGCTTGTATTGAAGGTGGATGAATTAATGCGGCTATATCCACATCTTTGTGCTCCCGTTCCCGCCAAATGAGAATTTTGTATATCTACATTGCAAAAAAGGCGGATTAGAACATTGTAATTTCAAAATTTTTGGGCGGAAATGGAAAAAATCAGGGTTTTAAAATGTATTTTGCGGGGTCCACACTCGCTAGTTAGGGACAGTGAGTAGGTTCGTACTATTCCTTAAGAATAGGTGTGGGACCCTAACTTTTTCCTGTAACGAAAAAGTCGGGGTCCGAAGGGGCCACATGCTGCGCCTGTGGACCCCCCACGAGCGATTTTTAACCAACATTTTCCTTAAAAAATCAATTTTAAAACCTTAAAATAAAAATTAAACGGTTTAAATGCAAGATAAGGATGATGTGGATTACCTGGAGCGGATGGTTCTCGATTCCAACGGTCGGATTTTCTGCAATCTTCACAAGAAGTTTCTTTCCAAAAGCTCTTATTTTTCACTCTGAAGTCAAACGATAGAAATGAATTTACAAAAGCCCTTTTTATAAGCTTTTTTGAATAAATGAATTTTTAGTTTGTTTATTTTTCACTTTAAAAATGTCACTTTTGATGCATTTTTATTTATTTTAAATAGATATGAGTACTGTTTTGAGTTTTTGTGCAAAATATTGGATTTTCAGGGAGAATTGATCATTTTCAATGAAGAGCATACTTTTTCACCTTTTCGGACTCTTTCAAAATTTACGAAAAAGCGAAACATAGGAGTCCTCTTTAAGCTCTTTTCTGACTCGTAAAGTATGAAAAGGTTGCCGATTTTTTCTTTTTAAACTCATTAAAATGGAATTAAAAGGACCGTCCACTTACAACTCTTTTCTGACCGTATAAACATGAAAAGATTGCCAGAATTTTGTCGTTTCAAGTTCGATACTAGTAATAAAATGACGTGTTTTTGATTGCTTTTTTAATTTTTCAGATTGAAGGCACTAATTATGAAAAGTACTCCTTGATCATAATGATCAAGCGGTTCTCTCAAGTGTTATTTTATAATTTTTCGGGCTTGGGAGACACAAATTTACGAAAAAGGACAACCATGGAGTTTTCTTAAGTTTTTCTTCTGACTCCCTAAAATTGAAAAACACCGAGTTTCTCCTATACTGGACTCGTTAAAATTTAACAGTAAAGGACCTGTTCAATTTCAAACAGGAACGGACTAGTCCTTCTTAGGGTTCGAATTTTAAACTAAGTTGGACTCATCCGAAGGATGAGCTTATAATCAAGCAAATGTTATCCTCCTCAATCTTGTCAAAAATAAAGAGGTACTTGCCAGAAATGGTGGGGGAAAAGAGAGAAAAATGAACCTGTTTTTTGTACTTTGTGTTTAGAAAAGCAGTTAACCACTCTTGAAGACGACACTTTTTGTTCACCTGGGTTGGGAAATACTTTGCCTAACAGTTAATCAAACCATATCGAAAGTCTTCAACCAGTTTCTGGGTATTAGCTTTGGGTCAATTGTCACAAAAACTATCTGCAGTGTCGTTATGTGTTCAAGAGGTCAGTTCAAATAAACCATTTATTTGAGAAATATCTGTCATCCATCTTGACCGTCCCTAAGTTAGTCCTTGCCAAATATATTTTTTCAAAACTCGATCTATGATTTCGTGTTGTGGGCTTGCATACAACGGATCACTTTCTATCGACTCTAGCTCATTATTTAGAAAGATGATCTAGAAATCATCAATACCTTGGAATCTGCATGCCTCAATGGCAAGTTTCTCGCCTTTGACGACAGGTTGCATCATTGACCTTTAATCAAAGGATTATGTGACGTGTTCGACATCGACTCATTTATTCACGTTTCATGGATTGTACTAAGTAATTTGAGGGCCATTGACATTACTGGTGGTTTCTCTCACACTTTTTAACAGTTTACATCATTGACTGGTAATCAAGTGGTTTCTACCATGTTCGACTTTGACACATTCATTCACATGGATAGAATCGTACTAGTTCAGGAAGCAGAAATCAAGACCCTGGATCTAGTTTCCACCATCCAGGCTGCGAGGAACTTTGTTATTCATTATACAGTGGATTATTCATAAACATATGGCTACGCCCATACTGTGTCTACATATGTCTATACTTGTGATGTATTACAAAATCATTCCTGTATCAGAGCAGTTTAGCTAGTTTTCTAGTTAGTTTTGATTTGAGTATGGGAATGCCTACCTCAACGATGATATGTTCACATATATATATTTTGCATTGAATGTTTTTATAGGTTTTGACCAGGGTATCCACAGGAGGATCCTTGAAATAATAAAGTACCTTGCTCTTCATAGATGACGAAAACCATCCTCATCTATTACAGACTTCGCACTTTAGGGGGCAATTTGTTGCACATAAATTGTCACCTTGGCATTCTACAATCAATGTGAGTCTATCACCACTCATACCTTCCTCCTTTGCAAATATTAAACCTCAGTTCTTCATATCGAGCCTTGAAAATAAAAGAAAGACCTTAAAAATCTCTAAAACTCTAGTTCCGCACTTTCTCTTAGCATTACTTGCGGTACCGCATCTATTGGTCATGTCCCCTGCGCACCTGATCGCTCTGTATCTGTGTTATGGGTGTGGACCCCTGTAAAAGTTAAAAAGGCCCATGTACATTCTTGAAAACTCACTTTGAGTCATTTCTGGAAGCTTCTAGAGTGAATCTCGAGGTGGCAAGTTCGCTCCTTGAGGGTTCATGCATCCCATACCTTAAGGAGCTAACCCCTTGATGTGAGGAGCTTATCCCTTTTAAGGAGGACTATATCCCTTCAATGGTGGACTTGTAACCTCCTTCGTTTGCACTATAAAATGAAGCATTGGGCTGGTTACTTGAAAGGTGAAAGCTGAATAATTTTGAGGTTAAATGCTGCTGGAACTTAGTCTTCTTAATTGAGCTTTTGAAAGGAGAGATTACATACCTTTTGATCTCATTTGGAAGGGAGTGAGGCTTGTCAAAATAGAGGATATTCCTATTTGGACCCTGGGAAGAGCTTGTACAGCATCAAGGACCAAAGGTTGTAAAGTTCTTCTATTTCAAAGTTAATACAATCAAGTTTATTTTTCTCAATAAGTTATGTTTTATGGTTTATTTCATGGATTCCTTGATTGCCATGGTGAACATGATTTATTATATTAGCTATGCAGGTGTTATTTGATGTGTGCTTGTTTGTGATTGTAGGTTCTTAAAAGGAAACTCTTTTGAAGTTGTTGGAGCATGACTGCCACAAACTAGCATTGGACTTAAGGTAGGGTCTAAAACACCTCTTTAGTTTTTATTAATGAATCACAATATGTTTAGAGAAAGGTAGATTTGCTTGTCCTGCTTGTTGCTAGATATCTATTGATACTAGGGAGATCGGTCTTGTTTGCAAGAACGATTTATCCGGCCAACAAATAAGCTGTCCTTTGAATGACTTTTCTCCTTCCTGGGGAAGGTTAAAGGCCTTTGCAATTGATTGTTTTGAAACTTGCAACTGAAAATAAAAAATGGTAGGTTACTATCGATTGAAAGTTTTAGCAAACTCTTGGGCTACACCTTGATGTGAGTCTCCTAACCTCGTGCAAAGTGGATACCATCCTGCTTGAATAAACAACCTTCTGACCTTCATATTAGCATCGACTAATTGAGCTCCTTGGGGTTCAATTCTCTTGAGATTTCCACCTTTCCTAGACTTTGGTGCGATAGAATATATGCTTGCTGATTGTGAAGAACATGTGTCAAAGTGTGAAATCTTACCCAACAACTGTTGCAACCATCTTGAATTAGGCTACTTGAAAATCTGGGATATGTTCTTAAACTCCTTAATCAGTATCTGCTTAGTTGCTCTTCAGAAATTCGAAATGGTGACATTTCCTTCACTTTCGAATATTTGAGATGAAGCTATGGTTAAATCTTCCATGCATATAATCCTTCATGATTACACAAGATTTCATGTCATGATAGACAGAGTGTAGTTGTAATGATGAGTTGAGTTTCCTTGGAGAGTCTATTTGATTTGCTACAGGTGGCTATATGAGAATCTTGCAAATCTGATAATTTTCCTGCATTAATTTGGACTGGACGGAAATTCCGGTAGCGCATTACGCGGAATGGAAAGAATGATTGTCAGAATTTAAATAACTGGCTGAGACTGATGTTGTAGACACGCTAAGATTTTGGGAAACACGAGTTATTTAAGATGGGTGGGGTAGAAAATGGTTGGCTATGGCTGTGACTAACACCTAGCAAACATGATCAACCAAAACAATTAATGACTACCACTTGACTTGACTTGGAGTTTGTGACCTATCCAATCACGAAATCTCATGTTTTGGATAAGATATTTTGCCGTTATGAGACGTGGATAATCTAAAACAGTTGCGTTTTCGGCTTTATTTTAAAAAACGGGAAATGCTAATGGAAATTCCAGTAGCATTGGGAATTTTTTATAGAAAACATGAAATAAAACAATAATGGAAAGACTGTCCGAAAAACAGGGGAGATTTTCTGAACGAGAAAATCAAATGCTAACGGAAATTCCGGTAGCACCTGATTTTTTTTGTTTGTTGAAATTTACAAAATTAATCCTAACAAATAGCAATTTCAAAAGCTACTCATGACTTAGCCTAGAACTGTGCTAATAGTGGTAATTTGCTTGGTTTTTCCTAGGAATATAGATGAATCATAGGGAGGGTTTATTTTAGGAAGAGGGCTATCTAGAACTAGGAAAAGTTCTAGGGTTCAAGCCCTTTTAGTGAAATCCAGCTTTTTATAGGATTTTGTTAGGCTTTCATGAGAAAAAGGAGTGGTTGGCACAATATTTGGGGCTTGCAACATCTGGTCAATGGACTAGGCATTGATGTAGCACAAGATTTCTCCTGTAGGTGAGATAATAGCTCTTTGAATGGGGTTATAGGATGCATGACATTTTCTAACAAATTCAGGTGCTCCATGGGTCTGAAGGAAGATGTAATGAGGAAGATGGGAGTCCCAAAGTCCAATTTTGTCCGTTGGATCAATGAATTGGTCCTTCGTCCAGCAATAGATCTCAAACGAGTCAAATTCAGACAAGGATTCATGGATTTTATAGTCCCTGTGAACCAAGGTAGTATGATGGAAATCAATTTGAGGATGAATGAGAGGGTTTTGGGTTTTTGAAATTTCCTTCCCCTTAGGATGCATTCTGTTGATTGGTCTACAAATTGAAAGCGATAGAAATGGGAAGGATTTGGTTGAAACACAGTGATAATAGAAAAACAATGTAATTGAAATAGGTTGAATAAATCTAGATGTCGACTTGCTTCTGAACAAGACAGAAAATTGGCTTGAACGATGAATTTGTCGTTTTGACTGTAAGTTGCAAGTATCTAGTGATCAATTAAGTTACAGGGATGCATTGTGTAACAATTTTTATGAAAGAAGAGGGTTTATAAGGCATAAAATGGAGCGGGTCAGTTTTTATGAAAGAACAGGGTTTATAAGGCATAAAATGGAGCAGGTCAGTTTAATCAATGACTAAATTCGTATTAACTCTCGAACGGGACTGTGAAACGGATCGATATAATATTCATTTGCAGGGGTGGAGATTTAAATGGATAATGAGCAAACAGGTGGAAGATAGGTCCACATAGGATGATGGGACAGAGGAAGTGATGTGGGAGCAGTGGTGATGGAGGAGGCCAAAAAACGTGTTCGGGAGTGAGTTTGGGTGGTAAGTGGTTTGGGATTTTAAGTCCTGAATAACTAGGAGCAGAGGTTTCCAGTTTCAGAGGGCGGTTTCTAAAACTACCGACTTCGGACCCCTAACTTAGGATAAAAACCCTGTCATGCTCCAATTTCATTTTATTTCTCTACCTACCCTTAAATCTCCTAACATTTTTTTTGCAATCTTAGTCACCCAAGTGCATTTAGACTAGTAACTCAACATTTTCCTTTTAATGATTAATCTACTTTTATCCCTTATTGCTTCCATTGGCTCAGATTAAACTGTTGAGCCAATTTTATTTGCTACCTATTAACAAACAATTTAAATATAATCCAATCATGATTAAACTATATGATTGAATTGTATGAACTAGTGTGGCATTTAAACAATCTGCACACAACTTTAGTTGAAATAATAAAATTGGCTAAGAGTAGTGGCATTTGGATGTGCAACACTTTCAGAATTTATTATTTTTTCTTTTATTTCTAATCTAACATTTTATTTTTTTGCCTTCCTTTTTTAAAGCATCTATTCTAGCATTTTATTTGATATGGACTTATGCATTAAAATATCCTAACATTTTGTTTCTTTATTGTTTTTGTCCACATCCTAACTTAACATTTTCCTAAAATATATTTTCATTTTTTGCTAACTTACCAAAACCAAAAAATTCTACAACAGGATACCATAGACCATATTCCGTTGTGCCCTTAAGATATCGAATAATTCTTTGATGGAAATAATATGAGATTCTTTTGGTGCTGCTTGGAATCTTGCTACTTGTTCAACAGCTTGCATCACATCAGGCTAGGAGGCTGTCAGATATAGGGGACTACCAATCATGGATCTATACAACCTTTGGTCCACATCCTTTGATGAATATTCTAAGCATAACTTGAAACTTGTTATCATGGGGGTAAGGACTCGCTTGCAATCTTCCATCTGGAATTTTTGAGCATTTCTTTGATGTACTTGGTTTGATATATGAATATTCCTTTATCATACTGAGAAATTTGAAGCCCTAAAAAGTATGTCAGTTTTCCAAGCATATAAATTTCAAACTCACTTCGAATATTTGTGGCAAAGTCTTTACTTAATCTGTCATTACTGCTTCCAAATATTATATTATCCACATATACTTTGATAATTGTTAGGTTTTATCGATCCACTTTCACAATAAAGATTTCTTGTGAGTGCTTTCTTTCTTGAATCTGTAATACTTCAACTATTATTATCCCCCTAAATATGTAATGAAACTACCATCTTGTTCAAACTACCTGTCTATGAATTGTAGACTTGTGTCATATACTGCTCATCTTCAAATTTCTAGTAGTTGATAAATTGAAATTTTCAGAATAGTGTATCATTTAATAGATTTCCTTGACTCGAGTCATTAACCGAAGCAACTGCTGATTCCTCATAATCCGTTATGAATCATGAAAGCATAATTGGTTGGACCTTATTGCCTTCTTGTTTTTCTTGCTCATCTTGTCCATGTTCATCATGTACTTGTTTATCTTTCCAAACCTTCTTATTCTCATCATCAAGCTTTTCATTCATGGTTGATTCCATCTTGTACCTATAGTTACAAGCTATATGTCCGTAGTTATGACATTTGTAACATTCGATGTTATTAACAGAATATTCTGTTTGGTGTCTATCTTGTGATCTTACAAATTTTCTTTTAGGGTTTTGCCGATAATAGTTGTACCTGTCTGGAACTCCACAATCCCTAGCCATATGTTGAAAATTGTTACACTTGTAAAATTTGACATCATCTCTCAAATGATCAAATTTGTTCATATTATGATGAGTTCTGGAATATCCATTTATGAAGGATCTCTTGGAATTATATTCATTCCAAACATACATGTGACATTCTGTAGCTCTATGTCCAAACCTTCCACATGAATAACAATGACCATAAAAGATAGGTTGGTACTTGGGAGGAAATCTTCTTTGAGGAATTGTCTTCCAAGGTTCTTCATGCGAGTCTTGATCTCTTGATCTAGTTGGGGGATCTACCCCTTTTGCATATCCATCTTCTTTAGTTGTCACAGAAGGACTTGACTCCTTTTTGGATTTTTCTTTGTAACCAAGACCAGTCTTGTCAGTGTATGATTTTTGGTTGCTGATGAGTTCATCCAAAGCGTTGTTGTTGGTGTAGTATTGAAGATTTTTTCCATTTTTTACTTCCTTTCACAGAGAAACTATTTCAGCTTCCAATGATTCTCTCTCCTTGTTGCTTTCCTTTACTTCTTTCCTGAGTGATTCTTCAATTTGTTTGCATTCTTCAACCTTGATTTTAAGATTGAGGATGTGTTCCCTTTCCATCTTTAATTCATATTCAAGAGTTTTAACATGCTTCTTTTCAGCCTTGAGCTCTTTGATAACCTTGATTACTTCATTTTGAAATTCGATTTCAGTCATTTCTTCTTCTTCGTCTCCTTCTTCATGAGGTGCCTCTTGTTTATTTTGCTTGGCCACAAATAATACTCTTTCATTGAATTCTTCTTCGTTATCACTGTCTTCTTCGGATGAGGAACTATCTTCTTTGGATAAGAAACTTTTCTTAAATCATTTATTCTTGCCTTTCTTGTTGAACTTCTTAGGACTATTCTTTCCTTTCGTAACACCCTCATTTTTGTGAGGACATTTGGTTGCAAAATGCCCAACCTCAGCACAATCAAAACATATTAAAGGAAGTTTCCCATTGAATTTTCCCGTACATGTTCTCATTTTCCGCGTGAAGTAGGAAAATTATTTATCTGAGAATTCTTCTTCATCTTCTTCCTTTTCCTCATCCTTACAATTGAAAATTTTTTCTTTCGGAGTTTGCTTGTCCTTACTATTCTTCTTGGATGGGGAAAATGTTGTTTCTAAGTGAGAAGTGCCATCCTCTTCTTCAATCCTCATTTCATATGTCATAAGAATTCCATGCAATTCATCTATGTTTATATTGATGAGATTCGATCTATCTTCCAAGACATATACCTTAGGGTTAAATCTTGCTGGCAAGGTTATGAGGATCTTTCAGACAACAATTTTCATTTCAACAGGTTCTCCCAAACCTTCCAGTGTATTTGTTGTTTCATCAACATGTTGAATGTATGACACAATATCTTCACCTTCCCTCATTTTGTGTTGCTAAAATTTTTCCCTGAAAATTTGAAGCTTTGATTCTTTCACCTTTGAGTCACTTGCATATATATTTTCAAGCTTGCCCCATACCTCTTTAGCAGTTCTGCAACTCAATACCTTAAGATAAAAAAATTCGATAAGCCCAATGATAATAAGATCTTTAGCCTTTGTATCACATACCATATTTTTCTTACCTTGTTCATCCTGGGTCAGTGTGAATCCTTTGTCAATGGTTTCCCATACTTCGTATCCTTGCGCTAGCAAATGAACCTGCATTCTTCCACTCCAAAGTGCATAGTTATTTCCATTGAACAAAGGAACTCTATTCTTAGTATACTCCATGATCTCCTTCCAGTTTTTAGACTGCTATTGAAGGAACCAAGATCTGATACCAATTTTTGGAAATACTGAGAGGGGGGTGAATCAATATTCCTTAGCAATTAACACTTTTAAATATTTTTAGAGAATTAGTTAATATTCAATTATTATTAATGTTTATTCAATGATAATAGTACATAAAAGAAAACAATAGGCACAATAATTTTAGGTGGAAAACCCCCTCCGAGTCAAAAATCACCGAACGCTTTTCTAATAAATTCTTTAATCTTCAGCCCCAACTGATATGAAAGGAACAACTTCCTAGAATTCTAGAAATTCATTCTTCTCCAGCTCCCACTGGAAAGACGCCCCAATGCCCTGGTTTCTTTAGTAATCAATTGAATGGATGCCCCAACACCCTAGATCGACCTACCACCCTGAAGTGTTCACAGGCTCCAACTTGTAGGTGACTTCATGCACCTTCCTAGCACCTCCCTGCCACCCTATAATGACTAAAATGAGACAAGAGTGTGGATTCCCGTACTAGGGACAAAACTCCACGATACAATATGATTTAAAATGATTTTTACCGAACACCCAATCACACTATGACATGCAACCCAACCAGGACATCATCCCAATAGAGACTCTTATACCTCCAAATAATACCTTTTCGACTCTAGCCAGTTTGACTCTTTTACAATAATCACTGTTCCAATGATGACACTTTTACAAATGACTCTTTTACAACTTTACAATGATGACTCTTAGCCTTGACACTTCTTCACAATATACAGATGGTTGTCATGTCTTCAAAGGATGTCTCACTGCAATTCTTCCTTGATTTGATACTTCAGCTCTTGAATGCTCACTTGATGCTGTCCTTGAGCCTTCTTCTACTCGCATGCAAAATTTTCCCAATGGAACCAATCCCAAAACAAAACAAAATACCCTTCAACTTACCTCTGCCTGCAAAACACATATAAGTGCATAATAATGAATAAATACAAATTAAAATTATAAAGCGTACCTGAAGTGTGATTTTCACTTTTGTTGTTGACTTGTTTCAGCAATAGAAAAAGATTCCCACTCTTGATAATGGTCTGGACTCTATGAAAGACTATATCCAAAACTGACCTAAAGATATATACAAAAACAACTAATGACAGACCCTAGACTTGTGATGGACCAAGTTCTAAGTACAACAACAGAGACCATTCTATCAACTATAACAAGACAAGTAACATGAAATTACAACATCATATAGATTTAGAAGACTTGGTGTAGCATCAAATGTGTAGTATCAAGAATATGACATCTGAAATGTGGTATCAAAACTAACTGTGACATATAGGGACATAGAGATATAACTGAGACCCTGTATGTACTCACGTTGTCTTGCAAAAACATATGTCAAAGATGATACTAATATTTCAAATGTAAACACTAATCATACATACCTTGCTGTAGGAGACTTACCCTTGACTGTTGATGTGTGGTCCTTACTATAGTGATCCTTGAATGCATGTTTTTTCTTTCCTTCTAGGAGCTCGATATTGAGTTTGTTGTATCTATGTAATTTCAAATCTCCAAGGTTTGAAATTTCTTCTTGTGGTATCCCCTTGAGTCCTCTTTCCAACCCCATAGGTCTGATCAAGATTGGATTCTTCAAGAAAAAGTTATCCCCAATCTCCCACGATGACCTGATTATATACTAGTTCAGTAGAGCGAACTTGTACGAAGTGCCACGTGTCGCTATTTCAAGCTTCGACCCTGAAAATTCTAATAAAAAAACTAAATTTCGTCCTATTTATGTGAATATTTACGAAATTTGAATCCAATGCTCAGAGAGAATGTTATGACGATTTTCCAACGTCACGTGTTTGACATGGAATTCAGGAGCCTGCAAAAACCCTAAATTAAAATATAGCGAACCAAGATTTGAAATTAGGTCACAAGGTTCATCAAGATTTAGTCTTAAATGGGTTTTAATTTCAGCTTTTGAAGCTTCATAGAAGAGAAGTTATAGAGAAAATTCCACGATGGCTTGTTTGAAGCCACAAAATCCTTACTAGAGGAGGATACGAGGGTCATTATTTATATGAATGTGTTGAGTTGAGAGGGTACTAAACAAGTGAATGTTGGAGGGATTTTAGGGGAGAAAAATATTTATTAATTACTGATTATTCAGTGACCACAACCAATTATGAGTGCCATGCCATAACCCCATAGGGTTTTAGCCCACTAAATGAGGTTACTAACTTCAAACATGAATATCTCTCAAACCGTGAAGAATTACTTGGCGTGCCATATATCATTGGAAACATATTGACGAGTGGAATCCATCTAGAAGATCCTTGAATCAAAATAGAGTAATTTTTCAAGTCAAAATTCCTTTGCAAGATCGGGGTAGCCACTAGTGCTTCTTGGGTTGACATCAATGACAACCACTGATCAACATATTGTGATTGAATTTAGAAGTTTTTTTGGGCAACAAAATACCTACAAAATCTTATATCATCATTTTAAGTTGTGGCCGCAACTCTCTATCCCATAACAACCAATGACAAGAGTTTCTAATAGGGGAGGAATAATTATAAAACATTTGTTGAGCTAAAATACAATATTGGTCAAGCACTAGCTCATGCATTGCTTAATTTGTATAAGCCTTTCAAAGTGGAGATATATCTACTCCCATAGTAAGTAGATATGCTATGGGAGTTATCTTGATGCGATGAGGAAAGAAAATATGCTATCATTCTAAAATGTTTCATCATGGAGTACTGAGCAACCCAACATATGGCAAGGAATTATGTGCTATAATTCATACTATTAAGGAGTGGAAGTGTTGGTCCTCTAATTGACCCTCTTAATGTTAATGCTAATGCATCTAATGGAGGTTTATAAAACTTCCCTTCTTTAGGTACTAAGCTAATGTCTTGGACTAGAGGGGGGTAACCCTTGATATGCCACAAATGATCATCATTCTTAATTACCTCGAAAGAATTCATTTAAGCTTTTAGATGGCCAACTTCATGATGGTGGATAACATGAAAGGTGAAAATTTAATAAAGGAATGGAGACAATAAAACACTCAAAAGAAAGTATGGGAATCAAGATCTACCCCAACAAGTGTCTTTATTCCTTCCACACAAATACTTAAAAGTTAGTGGATGAAATATTTAGAGGAAAAATGTGCATAATGAATAGTGTGAGTATTCACTAGAATAGATGAATCAAACATATTAAATACTAAGCTATAACATTTATTTGCCTTAGTAATTTAATAAGAGGAAAACACATATAAACATATTAAATACTAAGCAATAACGCATATTTGCTTTAATAATTTAATAAAAGGACAACACATTATGTTTGCATGAATAAACTTATGGCATGCATGAAAACCATAGATTAACCATCTAACTTAATAGCTCACAATAAATGTAAATATTTATAACATTGATTATTTAAGAAACAAAATATTGATGATTGATGAGTGATAATGTATACCTTTATCGTACAAAAATTCCAAAAGAAATAATTTTCTAAAACCCTAAATCATCAAGCCTTTATAAATTCATTCTTTAATAAGATACATTTATCATGACTTACGAGTGATAGTGTATATCATACTTGTAAAAAAGTTTGGTAAGAAGTAATTTATGATATTTATTCATTAAATGATGTTCAAGATATTCATTAAGTAAAAAATAATGAAGCTCCTTCAACTTTAAATGTACTCATTATTGTAATCAATAATTACAAGAATTTGCAGTTATATAAGGAAAATATTTGGAATACATAAGAAAAATTTACTTAATTTTGCTTTTCTTTTTATTCTTGTTGCAAGTTGGATTACCATTTTCATTTTTATAAATACTCCTTTAATAACGACCTTAGGGTCAATGCTAATTTAGATTAATTAGCCTCCCTTTGAATTTGTGGTGATTTAGGAAAACAAACTATTCTTTTATTTAAAAGCTCACTTGATGAGATAGGAGGAATGACGCATATGGTGCTTTAATGAGAAGAAAACTTTCTTGAGAAGCCATTCAATCTCTATATTCAACTATTTCCTGGATAAATCTTGCTTGTATTCGTCTATAACAGTTACAATCAGAAGGCTTCCTCCATGAACTCCTTATGAGCTATGTTAGACTTATTCCCACAATATGGAGGCTATTAAATAATATTGGGATTTAAGTTGCATGGTATTTAACTTGTTAATTAAATATGATGAATCAGAGGGTCTAGGTTCATTGCAATCGATGGTCATTATTATCACCAGGTTACAAAATTATGAGAATACTAAAATAAATTGTGTTTCTAATGGACTTTCCTACGTACAAATGTCTTGATTTGTGGGAATAGTTTGGCATAATATTAGTGTGACTAAATACCACATGAATGGATAATGTAAATATTTATGGTAACATAAACATATGGAAATTAATATAATATACAAAGCATAACACTTGGTACTATTAATTATGATTTACTTTAATGAGTCCATTAATTTAGTTGGATTTTATAAACAAGTTATTATATTGTTTATTTATTATCTATTACCTTTTATCACATGTTCCTTGGCTTTTGTATTATGCTTTTGTTTTAATTTATTCCAACCAAGTTAAAATATTTCCACTTAGAAAATTGAAGCCATCTCCAATTAGCCTTTGTACATCACATAAAAATAAGAATTAGTTTCTTAGAAGTTACACAATGATTTAGACACAAAATGAAGTAAATTCATTTTCTTAACTTGTTACATCACTATTTTCTTAAAAAAAACTTGAAGTAAAACTATTCGAGATAAAATATATATTTTGTGTTCGTCTAATTATATGTGAGATAATTGTGTTATTTTTTATTTTTATATTTGAATGTAAAAAAAACTAAAATAATAGTGAAATTTGTTTTTATGTTAAAATTGTCCCCCAAATTAACCCATATGTGTCAAAACCTAAAAAATTGGAACATGTTTCATGTTTAACTTTGATAAAATTTGTTTTCCAAATTTTAATGAAAACCAATAAAAAAAGAGAGCATAAAGTTAGGAGGAGATCGGTGGATGGTTAAATTTTGGTATCGGCTAGAGAGCTACGTGAAATTTAAATGTGATATGTGAGCCGAATGTAACAAAGGGATGAATATCAACTCTTCTTTTGGCCTCGATGGGGTTTCACATGTGTGGATGTCATAAATTGTGGGAATGGTTTACATATTACATAGTATTAATGGGAATTGATGTATTAATAGTAAAGTGATTCATATTACATGAGTGGGTAAGGTTAATTTTTATGACAATGTCATAGTATGACGTGGAAATATTATGTTTAAAGTGGAATATCTTTTTGAGGTAACCTTCATGAAGATACCCTCACATAATCATTATTTACTTATTAACCCATCACCTTTTATCCTTATGAACTTTTATATTATGTTATTTAATTTAGAGTACACCATTTCATGTTATTTTAGTGTTAAGTATGTGTGTATGTACACGCACATATGTATGATGTACAATAAGTTAAAAGTAGATTATATGATTTAGGGGAGGATGAGATTATATATTACACACTTGTTGAGGGGGTTATGCGTGAACCATGCCAATACTTAGGGATAAGAATAACGTGTCTTGCAATAACTTTATGATATCTTATTGATTGGAAATGAAAGCTTCACTTAGTAGAAACACACCAACGATAAAGATAAATTTTCAAATCCTAGAATATAGGGAGTAGGAAAAAGTTTTTTAAGGAGGTTCAATTTGAGATATAATGGGAAGCACTATCTAATAGGAAGGAGACCATCATCCACATTGATCACCGACCATTGCATTGATTGCAAGCCTAAAGTAAGCTTTGATGAGCCAACCATAGAAGTGGATGGGGCTTCTACATCTATTTCGTCTAATCATCAAATATAAGAAGGGATTCATTAATAAGTAAACAAACACACTTTCAAGTCCACCCACATCCAAAATTATAGCTTTGGGAACTCTTATGCACATGGAATAGTTCACCATGATGTGTCTATAGAGGCATACATGGACGATGAGGAATTTAAAAGGTGTTTCAATCACTACAAGGCCAAGTTCATATAAAAAAAAGTAATAGTAAGATTGAATATCATCTTGAGAATATGTTGTTATTCAAACTAGGTAAGCTCTATGTTCCCAAGGTGAATAATTGCATTGATCAAAGAGGCTCATAGCTACAAGGTTGTAGGGAATTTTGGTGTTGGGAAGGTAGTTTCAACTTATAAAGGTATATGTATCGACCTAGAATGCAATAAAGTGTAGCTTAATTTATAGAGGATGTATACTTCATCGTAGAAACAACTCTAATAATAGAAAGTAAGGTTTATACCATCTCTTACTTGTACCTACTATACCATGGAAGAGATTATCCATGGTTTATGTAGGTGGTTTACCAAGAACAAAGAAGGGACATCATTAACTATTTGTGTGAGTTGACCGGTTTAGAAAGATGTGCATTCACATTCCTTTGATTACTTGTTTGCGGTCGCTAATATGTTCATCCTCATACCTTGTAAAAAGGTCATCAAGGGAAAATATGAAATAAACATATTTTTAGAAAAATCATGGGTACAGTTTGAGAAACCAAGGACCATAATCTCAGACATAAATATAAGATTTTACAGTGCCTTCTACATTACACTTTGGAAGAAGATGGGTGCCAAGTTGAAGATATATACAACTTTCCATCTACAATCTAATGGGTGGAAAAAATTAGTGAATAGGACATTTGCTCAACTTTTAAGGGGTTACAATAAAAAACATCTAGGGATATGTGATGAAAATTTGAATTATATTCAATTTTATTATAACAAAGTTTTCCATAATTCTACTAGTAAGTCTGCTTTTGAAACTTGCTTTATTTGCCACCTTTTCCCTTAAATGTTTATGTGGAAAAAAATAAAGACTGAGGAAAGAAACCACAAGAGAGGCAATAAAGGTTGAAAAATTCATTGTTAAGATCTAACATATCCATTTTCATCTACAAGAGACATTGAATAAATCACATGAAAAGTACAAGGCCTAGCATGATTAACATGGAGTTGAGAAATCATTCAAGTTTAGAGATGTAATTTGGTTGTACCTAAACTAAGAAAGGCTATAGTGTCCTAGTAAGAAGATTAAGGATCTATAGATTTTTCATTTGAAGTGATGGAAAAGGTGGGTGATAATGCTTGCAAACTCAGTCTGCCCCCTTAATTGGATTTACTCAGTAGTGAATGTGGAAAACCAAAAAATTTACGAGCATTCCATGTTGGACTAGGAAAATGATCAAGTACCTACTACAAAGGAATTAACACTAGAAACTTTGAAAAAGTTAGTAGAATATATAAGTTTGTAGAAGAAGTCCAAAACAACCACATGGGGGTAAAATGAACTCTAGGAGGTTGGATTGAAAGGATAACTCGGATAAATTTTCTGGAAATAAATATTTTTCTTGCCTCAATGGTATTAGTGGCTATAATCAAATAAAAATAGCTCCATAAGATCAACATAAAAGGTCCTTTACTCAAACTTTGTATTGCACCTGCAACATTTCAAAGGGTATTTTTGGTGATTTTTGCTGATTTGATCATGATTGTGTAGAAATCTACATGGATGATTTTATTGTCTATGGAAATACTTTCAAGGAAGCCTTAGATAATCTAAAGAAAATTTTAAAAAGATTTCAAGAGATAAATCTTTACTTAAGCAATGAAAATGTTTTTTAATGTTTAATGAAGGAATTGTTCTTGGACATCATGTATCTTTATTGGGTATTAAGGTTGATCCACATAAAGTTGAAGTGATTGTAAATTTGCCAACTCCATCCTCCTAAAGGGATGTAAGAATTTTTTTAAGACATGCGGGGTATTATAGGTGCTTCAATATTTATTTTTTTATTTTTTCCAAAAATTGCCTCGCCTTTATTTAAACTTCTTGAAAAATATGTTGAATTTAATTGGGATAATTATTTCCAAATTACTTTTAATGTTCTCAAAGAAAAACTTTCTACAACTCCTATATTAAGAGGACCTAATTGGGAATTACCTTTTCACATATCTACAAATGCTTCCAGTTCAACCATAGGAGTAGTTTTAGGACAAAGAGAACAACAAAGAACATATGTTATTTACTTTACCAACAAAAACTTGACTCCAAATGAACTTAATTATACTTTTACGGAAAAAGGATATTTTGGCATTCGTTTATGTAGTTAATAAATGTTGCTATTACATTACAGGATATGAAGTCTCTGTGCATACTGCCCATTCTTCCATTAGATACTTAATGAATAAACCAATAAAAAATGGGAGAATAATAACATGACTGCTAGTATTCCAGGAATTTAACATCACTCTGTTAGACAGGCCTAGGACAGAAAATCAGGTAGTCGATTTCCTTTCTCATATGAACAATCCCAGTGAGACCATTACTGTAATAGATAATTTTCTCGATGTAAATTTATTTTCAGTTTCTATTATATCTCCTTGGTTTGCTAACATTGCCAATTACTTGTCTACAGGAAAATTTTCACCACATTTTTCATTACAGGAAAAGAAAAAGGTGATCAGACAAAGTGTTAAATACTATTGGATTCAAGGAGACCTTTCTATACTAAAGTAGACATGGCTATCTGAAGATGTGTTAGAGAAGATGCAATGATAGATATCTTGAAAGCATGTCACGATGAGTTGTGTGGTGGACATTTGTTCATATAAGAGGACAACCTATAAAATTCTCCAACTAGGATAATATTAGACAAGAATCTTTAAAGATGTCGAGAAGTATGTGAGGAGCTGTGATAGTGGTCAAAGAATGGGTTGTCCAATTGTAGTTAATGAAATGTGTCTTCATTCCCAAATCCTTGTGGAACCATTTGAGAAGTCAGCCTTATAATTTGTGGGACCCATTCATCTGTCATCAAGGAAGAAAAGGTATATATTGGTTTGCATAGACTATGTGAAAAAGTGGCCAAAGGAAAAGGATTTACATGAGCTATTGTGTAGTCAATAGTAGATTTCCTATATGAAGACATTTTTGTTCATTTTGGGGTACCTAGAGAGATAGTTATTGATAAGGGGGCTCAATTTACATCCAAGGTAGTTGAAGCAATTATGAAGCAACATAAAATTAGACACTGAAAGTCAACTCCATGTCATCCATAGGCTAATGGGCAAGTGGAGTTTACAAATATGGTTTTTGAAGGTATTTTGAAAATGATTGTTCGATTGGACCGAACAAATTAGGAAAAAAGAATTCCTAAGGCCTTATGGGTATATAGAACTACGTAGAAAAGAATAACCAGTCATACCCCATATGAACTGGTATATGGAAAATAAATATTATTTCTCATTGAATTTCTATTAAAACATTTAAAATTGTAGTGAAATTGGGATTAGACCTATCAAAAGCTCAACAACAAAGAATTTTATAGTTAAATTAATTATATGAGATGCATTAGGATGCTTTGCAAAAGAACACTCTTATATAGTAGAAAGGAAACAAATGGCATGACAAATTTATAAAGGAGTTCAAAGTTGGGGTTTGGGTCCTACCATTTGATTTGAGGTTCAAAGACTTAAAGTGTAAGGTTACTAGTCTCTAGGTTAGTCCTTTTGAAATTAAAGTTGGGTTTGATAATGGCAATGTGGAAGTGAAGGAAATTCATGGTTCAACATCTCATTCATAGTCAATGGTCATAGGTTAAAATTATGTCATCAATCAATATATAGAGATGATTTTCTTTTTAATCTACTTTAGCAAGCACAAATGGATATTGTGGATAATGGGGATAATCCTCCTAATCCTATTTCATGATGAATTTACATTTTTGACAAAAAAAAAGAAAAAAGTAATAAAATTATAATAAAATTAATATTTAGATGTGAAAACCAAGTTTTCTGGCACATCTAAACATGAACTTTGCCTGAAAACTATGAAACTTGTAGGAAAAAGTTCACAAAAAAAAAGAAAAAAGAAAAAAGAAAAAAAAGTTTAGTTGAAAAAACCAATTTATTGTCACTACTAAACACAAACCTTGCTTGAAAATAAATTAACTGGTTGGCAGAGGTTCACAATAAAAGTGTGTGTATAATTTACTGTAATTGAATAGGTTCATAACAACATTTCTTGTAATTACAAAAATTTCTAAGAAATGTATATTTCCTGTAATTTGTTCCAACAATGTTGTTTTGAAATAAAATAATCACTCTTTTCAATGATTATGTGAACGGACAGAATTTTATATCAATAGCAGAAGTCTTCAGTTAACACGAACAAAAGAAGACACTTTCCATATTCCTGTAATAAATATTCCAGGTTCTTGTAAGTTAAAGTTTAGATTCTTATAATAAAAGTTTTATAAGAAGATGTTAGTTCAAAACAAGTAAATTTTAGCAAAGTGGATCATTAATCTATTCCTCCATGTCGAAAATGATGGTTTTTCAACAAGTCAATGCTCATAACTTTCCAAAAAGGTAACATATGTAAATGCTTCCATTATATTTATTTGTTAAAATTAGGGGATTTTTAAATGAATGATTTTACTTGAAAAATCCTGCACCATATATCTTTTCCTAAATTCCTAAATAATCATTACTTGTGTGTTGATTTCAGACCTATGATTTCATTTTTCCTTTTGAAAAATTATTATCCTTAATGGTTAAAACAAACAATCTAGAAATTTGAGGTAATGATTATCTATCTGATCGAGTTTCATCATTCTAAAGGCATTACATATTTCGAATTACTAAGTGATATGATATTTGCAATCATGTTACAAATATCACAATTTTCAAACCTATTGTAATTCTAAACTTGTCTCTGCTAGCAATTTACAATTATTCAAAAATCTATAAGCAAAAATTCCATGCTCTGTTCCCTATACCGTTACCAAAATTTAAATGGAGCTCTCTGTGAGATAGTCAAAATGGTGTAGATAGGAGTGGTGTGCAATAAGCCACAAGGACTAGATATTCTAGAAAAATTCCTTGCATGTCGATTTTAGTTTCATAGAGTAAGGTTGTTACCATTATTTGAAAGGTCTAACGAGCACAATGCGATGGCTACTAAGGAATTTGCAGAAAATTTTAATGGACAAACTGCATGCATTAAGCACATAACCATATCAATTTTAGAAGATACACTGGCTAGGGTTACAAGACTGGATAAAACATGCAAAAAATGGTTTAAAAGCCAGAGGTTAAAGAATAAAGCATGGATTTCTTTTTAAAGAGGTCGAACCACAACCCAGACTGGACGAAGGGGGTCCAGAGTAAATGGATTCAAGACCCATGGGAAAACATTCTATATTTCCTGCAGAAGTATGCAACCCACAAATGCACATAAAATACTATCTTTCTATACCATGTGCAGTTACTTGAGTATGTAACAGATAGTAGAAAAAAATATTTTTTTCATTTTCTTATCCAAAAGTCTATCACAAATGGCTACCAAGGTTTAGAAAATCCATTCCAACAAAGAACTATTACTTTATCACCATGGATTGGTAAAGTTAATAATCCTAGATGAACTAAGTAGATTAAACTATACCTGGGAGGAATTTTTGTAAAGAAATAGATTTGCAGCTGAAGAAGTTGTAGTTGGAAACCGTCCTAATGAAAAAACTTTGACAATGAAATAAATCGTGATGGGGAAAATACACATGAAACATAATAGAACCCTAAATATACTCTCGAATTGTAGGAAAACGCTGAGCCTAAGAAAAATTCCCCAATTCTTCAGCAATATGAACAAAATGAAGAGGAAGAGATAGAAAAACAAGGGTTACAATAGAAGGAAAGATCAAAGTATTATCTAGAAGTCATTAGTTCAAACCCTACAAGTAGATTTTTTTTTTAGTTCGAGGGTTCCATCAATAACCAATATTAGAATGAATAGGGGAATGGAAAATATACTAAAGGGAGTTTATGGGGAAACTTTTAAACCCATAGAATTGAAATATCCATATAATAAAATCAGAACTAGAAGTTCAACAATCTACTGAGAGACTATGGAGGAGTTTTATTCCAAACGGTGCCAAAAATTTCAAGAAGAGCAAAGAATTTTTGAAGACCAACCTATACATGAAGAAGGCCGATATGCTAAAGAATAAACAAAGCCTAAAAGTCAACAGGTAGATACCCTAATTTCTCAACTGAAAAAGAATAATAAGAAAATAAAGAAGCTAAAGAAAATATTGTATAAAACAAAAATGATAATTAGGGTAATAAAGGAAGAGAATGAAAAGTTGAAGGAAGAAATTACCAAGCTGAGGGAGAGATGTAAATTACTTAAACAAATGTACATAAACTTGTTTGCAACGAATATACAAAACATCAAACAAAACAAGAGGTTAACAATAAGAAACATGAAGTTGAAGGCATTGTTGAGGAACTAGTCTCCATCAAATACAAACTTGAATCTTCTTATCCAAGCAAAAAAGGGCTAAATGAAGAAACAAGTTCTACAATTTTGGACAAAATCTGTGGAGGAGACCGACTTCAATATTGTTTGCATGAGGACATGCAAAAACACTAGTTTGGGGGAGATGTTAGGTGCAAATTCTGGTATTTTTAACCACCTTATTTCAACCTTTTAATCCTAAATTTTGAACCAAAAACTCTTCCTTTTTACTAGTTTTATGATGATAATGGCGTGAAAAGGGTGTAATAAAGGTAATTATCTTTTATAGAAAAATATTCTCTTTTCAATTCATAAATATTAGTTAGAAGCATTTATTGAGGTACTTATTTTCAAATCAACAATTGCCAGAATTTCTTGCAGTCGCAAGATGTCAGTGAGAGGAGAATTCCTACAATTCCTCTAAGGTCTATAGGGTTACACATCATCTAATCTGACTCTAACACTTGGAGTACATACCAAATATTCATAAGATGGATAAATACCTATCTAGCCTCCTTGTATTTGGTCGCAATGCTGAAGTCAATGCTAGGTCAACACAGAGTGTCTATCAAAAAATTCCCGCAGTCAATTTAGGGAATCAACAAAATTATCTCCATCAATTGGAATTCTAGTATAAATGTCTAAAAATCAGTCTCTAAAGTCAAAAAAGACCAAGAAGGGTTGAAATGTGTAACTAGGTTCAGTCTTCTTAAATATGAAACATACTTTTGATTCTTGTATATTGTAAAATGAAAGAAAAATTATTATTGTTATTTTTGTAGCATGGGTTTCATGCTTAAGGTAATTTTATTTAGAGATCAAGCACCCATTTAGTGTTTTTAGGGTTTTTCCTAGGGTCAAGAAGTCAATAGAGCCATTGTCATATGAAGAAGACCCCATTGGGCACATTGTAGCATGTAAAAAAAATTGTTTTTTTTTTTATAAAGTGTCGAAATACCCTCCAAGACCAAGTCGAATTGGCAACTAAGAAGTCAACCTCATTAGGACACGTCGTTCTCCTTGGAAGCCTATATGTAGGAGGGGACTCGACCTCCTATGGACACCCACTCACTACTCATCCTCTAAGCAAAGGAAAAGAGGAAGAAGGCTAGCGAAGAAGGAAGGAGGACGAAGGGTGAAGGTTTAGGTTATCTCTCTCTCTCTCTCTCACACACACACACACACACATGCAAAGAAGGAAGGCCAGGGTTTTGATGCTGCAAGATCAAATTTGAGGAGATTGTAGAAAGAAGGTTGAAGAAAGGACTATTAGGTCACCTACAAGCCCTAGAAGGAGAAGCAACCCAAGAGAATGTCAAATGAAGCTTTGGAAGCCCTATAATTTCTCAGTTGTGTGGAAGCAATAACTGTTGTAGGGGCCACAAATTTTAGTCTTGCAGTCGATGTCGAAATTCTGTAGCTAGGGGTCGAAGTTGTGCATCTAGAAGAGATTTGTATGGGTTTGAGTTGGATAGAAGGATCACATCATCAAGAAGGTATGACTTTGTCTTTGAAGGGTATTGGTCTTGGTCTAGAGTTCTTGGAATCCATCATTTGAAGAATCTATAAGAAGAGAAGAGATTTGTGGGTTTTACTCTCAAGTGAAGAGGCTTTGGCCCTGACTTGCAACCCACATCCTGTATTCTTATGCACTATTGATATTCTTGTTTTGGTATCTATTTGAGGATAAGAAGAAACATAACAATAAGAGAAGAAGATAATAATTAAGAAAAGTAAAAAGACATCAGAAGCAGCTATCAAGTTTAAGAGAAACGATGCTCAATGCAACCCTATAGATTTCTCAACATGGTATTAGAGCTAAGATTGGCTAAGGGCATGATGAATATCACTACATTATTGAAGAAATCATTGAAGCAATGTTTTATTGTAGCAAGTCATCTCAAGAAAGGTATTAAGGAATTATGGAATCTCTTGTTATCCATCAAGAATAATATGACCAAGACTTCTACAATGGACAAAGGGTTATTCCCACCACTTACAGGTAAGTTTGAAGATGGAAATATTTGGGTAATAGACAGTAGAGCATCAAGACATATGACTGGTGAGCACAAACAACTAAATACCTTATTAAGAGTAAAATATTCCTACTCTGTTGAACTTGGTGACAAGAAGTGCTATCCCATAAGAAGAATTAGATCAACTTTGTTGGAGCTAGAGAATGGAGGAAACATTCATATCAATAACATTCTATTCATACCAGGTTTGCAAAAGAAATTACTTTCTATTTCATATCTAGAAGATAAGGGAGACATAGTCACTTTTATATATGAAATGGTTGTGGTGCCGGATAAAATCTCTAACATCAACAATGTAAAATTCATTGGGATTCATGAAGGAAGACTCTACAGGTTGTTGACACCTCTCTCTCAAGCTTTGGTTCACATTAAAGTAAGTCCATGTGAACTTTGGGAAAGAAGGTTTGGAAACATTCACTACAAAATCGTACCAACTCTAAATTCAATGGTGCATGACATCCCTTAACTTAAGGATGATCATGAAGGAGTGTCTAAGGGATGTGAATTAGATAAAAATGTTAAGAAACCATTTGTAGGTAGTGCTTCAAGATCAAAAGAAATCTTGGATCTCATTAACTTTGATGTATGTGGTCCTATGTCTGCAAAATCGTTTGGAGGTAATCTATATTATGTAATGTTCATTGATGACCACTCAAGGAAAACTTGGATCTATTTGCTAAAATCCAAGGATGATGTATTTAACAAATTTCAAGAATTCAAAGTTGAAGTAGAGAATCTTATAGAAAGGAGGATAAAGGTACTAAGATCCAAAAATGGAGGAGAATACACATCAAACAAACTCATATATTTTTGTAAGGAGGCCGGAATTAATAGGGAGATGATAGTTCCATATAATCCAGAACAAAATGGAGTCGAGGAATGAAATAACATCTCGATTGAGGAAAGTGTTAGAGCCATGTTACATGAACAATACTTGCCTAAATTTTTGTGGGATGAAGCAACAAATGCTGCTATGTATATTGAAAATCGAAGTCCTCATAGATCACTCGACAACATGACTCCTAAGGAAGCATTTGCTGGGAAGAAACCAATCTTGGACCATCTCCTAATATATGGATGTGTTGTCTATATTCACATTCTGAAAGATAAGAGAAAGAAGTGGGATCCTACAAGCATGATGGAAATATTTGTTGGCTATAGGAACACTTCAAAGGCATATAAGATCTACATAAAGGAAGGGCACTGAATAGAAGTATGTTGAGATGTGATCTTTGATGAAAGTATTGCATTCAAGAAATCAAAGAACCTCCCAATTGAATTTGATGATGAAGAAATTTAAATATTTGAAGAAGAATGCACTAGGTAGGAAGAATATTAAAACTATGAAGAAAAAGGTCCCAGAGGACCTATGCAAAAAGTCATCATCCCCGAGAATAGAAAGAGACCTAATTGGTTGAATTCTACTCTTCTAGATGCAGAAGGTCACAAAGAAGCCAACTGTATGTTCAAGGAAAGTAAGAATCCCAAAAGATATTCAGGGTATGCAACCTATATGAAAAAGCTAATTGAAGCATAACCATCCACCTTTGAAGATGTTTTCAAACATCAAGAATGGAAATATTCTATGTATGAATAATATCAATCAATAATGAAGAATGGATTTTGGAAAATTGTTCCTAGGATGAAGACAAATCTGTAGTAACTTCCAAGTGCCTATGAAAGATTAAACATGCAACAAATGGAAGTATTGATAAATATAAGTCAAGATTTGTGGCTAGGGGTTTTCCTAACAAGAAGGCATTGATTATGAAGAGACATTTTCACCAACAACCAAGTATAAAACTATATGATCATTGGTATATTTGGCAACATCGATGGGATGGAACATCCAGAAAAATGGATGTCAAGACAACATTCCTGAATGGTACTTTCGATGAAGAAGTCTATATAGATAAACCATTGGGATTTGAAGTGAATGATAGAGAGAATTATCTCTGTAGGTTGAAGAAGGCACTTTGTGGCCTTAAGTAAGCACCAAGGGCTTGGTATGCAAGGATGTACACATATCTGCAAAGATTGGGCTTCTAGAAGAGTTATGCCGATCCAAATCTCCAAATAAAGGTTGCGAGGATGAGCCCATATTCATTTTTCTATATGTGGATGATCCTGTCATGACAGGTGTGGAAGGTCATATTCAATAATGCAAAAAATAATTGGAAGCAAAATTTGATATGAAGGATCTAGGTCTGATGCACTATTATTTTGGGTTGGAAGTATGGAAAGAACCTGATGAGATATATCTAGGTCAAGGAAATACGTGATTGAGATGATGAAAAGGTTTGAAATGATGGATTTCAAACCTGGACAACCTCTATGATCACAAATTTGAAGAGGCTGAGAAGTTCCGATTCAATCCCTATGGATCCAACAAGGTATAGACAATTGGTTGGCTCTCTGATGTATTTAGTAAATACTCAACCAAACATTTGTTTTCTAGTGAATAATATCAGTCATTTCTAGGTAGAGCCCAGGAATGACCATTGGATAACATCAAATCATATACTGAGATATCTGCAAGGAACAATCCACTACTTCTTGAAGTATGATAGAAATAATGATGTCCACTCGATTGTATATACATATTCTGACTAGGGAGATAGTGAGATGGATGGGAGAAGCACTATTGTAGGATGTTTTAGTTTTGGATCCTCCATAATATCCTGGATGAGTAGAACTCAAGAATCAATTTATTTGAGAAGTGCTGAGGCTGAATACATTGCAGCCTGTGAAGTAAGCAAAGAAGCTATTTGGTTGAGGAAGTTGCTATCCAACTTGTTTTAAGGACTAATGAACCCTACGGTGATATGTTGTGACAACATCAATTGCATAAGGTTGTCAGAAGACCCAATTTTCCATGTAAATACAAATCAAATAAATAACAAATATCTTTACATACGAAAGATGGTGCAATATGGAGTGTTGCAACTACAATATATCTCCACCAATGAGAAGGTAGTTGATATTTTGACAAAATATTTTCCTAATAAGAAGCTTGTGTATTTGAGAGACAAGCTTGGATTGGTTTATATATCCTCCCTAGTTGAGAGGGAGGTATAAACACATAATGATTGTCTTCACCTCGTGAAGAAAGAATGGAGGATTGGTTAAGCATCTGGTTTCCGATATTCTTTAAGGATATGGTAGGGCATTCATGAGGTAAGAGTAGTCAAAGAGGAAATTCCTTGAGGATGTGCTATTCCAAGATATGAATTGTCCTAAAAGGGCATACCCTGTGAACACCTGGGTGGGGTATGTGCCTTGAGAGACAATGATGATGGTGCTTGTCAGTGATTGGTCTCGCGAACATTGTGCTTTGATCTTGTGGAGAGATAGAGCTTTTAGTCAAGGCCTTGCTATGTGACAATGTTGGTTGGTGTGATGCAAATAAATAAGATGAAATGATATCTTATGAGATGGATTGCCAACCTGACTCTTCTTATGAGGTCTCTTCAGTTTGAGAATTTCCATGTACCATTATGAATACTTCCCTAGTTAAGAGGGAGTGTTGAAATGTGTAAGTAGGTTTAGTCTTCATAAATATGAAATGTACTTTTGATTATTGTATATTTTAAAATGAAAGAAAAATTATTATTGTTATTTTTGAAGCATGCGTTTCATGCTCAAGGTCATTTTATTTAGAGGTCAAGCACCCATTGAGTGCTTCTAGGGTTTGTCTTAGAGTCAAGAAGTCAATATAATCATTGTCATATGAAGAAGACCCCATTGGGCACACTGTAACATTTCAAATGAATTATTTTTATATTTAAAAGTGTTGAAATACCCTCTAATACCAAGTCAATTTGGAGGCTAAGAAGTTGGCCTCATTATGGCATGTCATCCTCCTTGGAAGCTTATATAGATGAGGGAACTCAACCTCCTATGGACACTCACTCACTAATCATCATCAAAGTGAAGGCGAAGAGGAAGAAAGCTAGCGAAGAAGGAAGAAGGAGAAAGGAGAAAGGTTTGGGTTATTTCTCTCTCTCTCTCTCTCTCTCTCACACACACACAACACACACACATGAGAAGAAGGAAGGATAAGGTTTTGATGCTACAAGATCAAAGTTGAAGAAATTGCAAAAATAAGGTTGAAGAAAGGACTATTAGGTCACCTACAAGCCCTAAAAGGAGAAGAAACTCAAGTGAAGATCAAAGGAAGCTTTGGAAGTCCTATGATTTCTCACATGTGTGGAAGTAATAGCTACTGCAAGGGCCAAATATTTCAGACTTGCAGTGGAGGCTGAAATTCTATAGCTAGGGGTCAAAGGTTTGCAACTGGTAGAGAATTGACTGGGTTTGACTTGGATAGAAGGAACACATCATTAAGAAGGTCTAACTTTGTCTTGGAAGGGTATTGGTCATGGTCTAAAGGTCTTGGAATTCATCATTTGAAGAATCTATAAGAAGAGAAGAAATTTGTGGGTTTTCCTCTCAAGTGGAGAGGTTTTGGCCCTGGTTTGCAACCTACATCTTGTGTTCTTGTGTACTGTTGATCTTCTTGTTTTGGTAGTTTTATTATGATAATAATAAACATAATAATAAGAGAAGAAGCTAACAATTAAGAAAAGTAAAAATACATCACAAGAAGTTATAAAGTTTAGGAGAAATCATCCTCATTCTAGCCCTATAGATTTCTCAACAAGAAGGACCACATCATTTGTTATGGAATTTGTCCCCTATATGACTTGATGTTCATCTCTAATTTAATTTTTGTTGTTTAAATTTTTGTTATGTTATTTCATGAAAATAGTTAAGAAGATATGCAGTCTACAATGAAATGGTTTAATGAATGAGAATTAGGCATGTGGATCATTTCATGTCAAGCAACTCCTTGAACTAATATTTCTGCATGTTGAATTATATTGTAGTTACATCATTATCAATTAAGTATTTATTCTTGCATGTAACATTTGATATGGGAAGAAAAAATTGAACTCATAGCATGGAAAATCATAATGAATTGAAGATGAAATTTTTAATAAAATGACTTGATGGAAAAGCGAAATGGATCTAAGCACATTACACCAACAACAATATAAAACAAATAATATCTAGGAAAACACTATATTTCATTCAAGGTTTCCATCAATTTTCATATTCCTTCAAGAAAAAAGAGGCCTTGTGCAAGGAAGCTTCATGATGGAAATAAAAGAGTCTCTGGGGTTGGTATTTGATGGAAATAAATTACAGATTCCATTGAATACAAAAACAATACTATTATTTGTAAGATCAATAAATTACAAAAACAATAGTATGATTTTCTAGCTCAATGAATGATCCATAAATGAGAGACTTATAATGCACTCACTTCACCAACATCGATCCTCTTCTAATTTAACTAAGTGCATCTATCTCAATATTGTATAGAGATATTAGTCTTCAGAATGGCATGTTCTAGGTGTAACCTACACACATTAAACTACTAACAACACTATAGCAATTGGGCCCATAAAAAAAAGACCCTACAAATACGCTTGTTGGTCCTTGTTTTTAGTGAAAAATAGGCATCATAATAAACACATTTTGGCCCAAATAAAATTAACGGCCACTATTTTTACCACATTTTGTCTCCATTTTGACTAATAAACCACTCAAAAGGTATTTTTATCATTTTCCTTTAATTTCTGAATTTTGGCAAATTTCACGCATTGTTAATTTGTTTTCACCAGTTTTTATATGAAAATAAGCATTAAGGTAATTTCTCCTTCATTGAGATATATGCAGGCAAGCATGGTGAAAACGAAGATATGGGTTTTGTTCCTCGTTTTCCTTAGACGGATAGTGCCGTATTGCTCCCATGAACCCTCACATAAGCTTGGTCAATGTTGGTCAATGCAGCCAATCGACATAAAAATACGCTGCGACAACATGGAAATTTGGCCAGATTTTGTGAGCTCACGATTTTGTACAATTTTAGCGACTTTAGAGATTGAATTTGATATAGATAGCTGACAAAATAGGAATTATTTGGATGGGTTGAGTTTCATGAAGATTTTAGTTTTATATTGTGTTGTATACATGCATAAGCAAGTGAATATTGAAGGGGAGAAGTAGATCTAAGTTTTGAATTCAATTTAGTCCCTGATACTAATAATACTTTTTCATTAAATATTTATATCAAGTTTCCTTTTATCAATATATGCAACATTGTTGAGTTCCTTGCGCTGATAGAGCTTTTTAGTGTATAAGTTGAAGCTTGGAGGGCCCCCATTCCTTGATCTGTGCACCATTATTTTCCTCGTGAATATTGTGGATTGTTGTATCTATAATTGTTGGTAAATATCTTTGTAGTTTCTCTTTCATTTTCATATTTACATGTGCAAATTGATCAATGTCTATAATAACTAGTTTCCTTGTTTATATGCTATCTATTGCACTTTCGTTTTGTTAATATGTTCACAATTTATTGACAAATTTAGTGTTCTTTCAAGGTACATTAATTGTTGTAGTGTTCATGAACAAGCTTAGTTTCCTTTACATAGAAGTGTTATTTCTTTAAAAAATAAAGTTTAGTGTTTCTTGATTAAGTAAAAGATCAAGGAGTCTAACTGAGCATTGTTGCAAGTATTTGAGCCACATGAGGGAGTGAGACAAAGATGCTACAACCAAAGTTTCTACAAGTAGGGGCCCTAGCATGCCTCTTCAACTAATTCAACTTGAATAAATTATTTTTTTCTTGCTTTAGAGTATTTTTTCATTTCAAGCAAGCATGCTTACAGTTACTTCTTTAGTAAATAACCTAGATAAATGAAAGGAGCATTGTTGTGTGGGCCTTTCACATGACTTAGATTCCCACATCCTATTTTTCTACCAGTGTGAGATTTTGTGGTCTAGACCAAAGAAGATTAGTTCCATTCTTGTTGGATTGATTACTTAAATTTTTTCTTTAAGTTTGCAAATTAGAGTTGGAATATTTCCACTACAGTGACTTAGCTATCATTTATATTTTCATCTCATATTAGTTTAAAACTCATTTTTAAATTGCATCTTAGTTAAGTCATAATAGTTACATCTTTGGATTTCTTTAGAATTAAGTATAAGCAATTTCATTTTCTTTAAGTACTAAGTGACAAAAGGGTAAATATAAGACTATCTCTTCACATATAGTGATATGATTCTAAGTTTACAAACTCCTAGATTGATAATTTAATATCCTAATTTATGTAAATAAATTAACAAACATTTTGGCACTATTGCCTAGGAATTGCAACAAGGGTTAGATTTGATATAATTTTTTTCTTGAATTTTTTACATTTGATACAAACATTTAAGACGAGGAGGAGCGAAGGTGGTAATAACTTGCACATTCATTTTAGTTAGTCTTCACAAGCCTTTGCCATGTTTGTACTATCAACATAGATTCATTAGATAGTATGAATATGTTTCTTAAAAGGATAGAAATAGTAGTTTCAATTATTCCAATTATTTCAATAAGAGGTGCTATCAAAACCTCTAACCACTAATCCATTTGCAAATAGGGGCTGTTGATAAAAAAGGAAAAAAAATCTAAAGCTACCAAGGAATTTATTCATTAAATGAGGGCATGCGACCACAAGGATCTTCTTAAATCATTGTCCTCAATTTACAATTGGCACCAATGATGAATCTGCATTTCAATAGATAGTAGATAAGAGATCCATGAATAGAATTCACAAGAGGATGATCTAGAAGTTTCTCATAGTTATGATTGCTAGCATATGAAGGAGATAGAGGATCCATGGGCCACATTTGATGAACAATCAATGGTATAGCCGAAGATTGAAGAATTTCTTTCTTGTTTGTCGCAATATCCCTTGTGCGTTCAGGAATATAAAGAACAACTTTCAGAAAAACTTTATGGTATGGAAATCAAAGAGAGTCAAGGAAACAAACATTACATCGAAACTTGGTTCCAAACAGTCATTAAGCAACAATACCACTCGATTTATTGACCTTTCTTGGCACAAATATATATGAATAACTGATTTCTCATGTCCAAGCATTAATTGAGGTATATTTCTCAAATTTGGATATGAGTCTACTTATGATCTCGTAATGCAGATGGATGCATTAGAAGATCTCCTACAATTGAGGGGATGGCTTATTTTCCAAAATAGAGTAGGATAATGTAGAGGAATAAATGATTAAATAAAATGGTAAATAAGAAATAAGTCTAACTATGAAAGCCATTGTTCAGTGCTCATTTGGGTGGTTTTTTATGTGAGTTTGATCATTGAAGTTATTTAAAATGCAATCAGGTTAGTATTATTTTGGGGCCACATGGGCTCATTTTTAAAATATGTTTTTGAATAAAGTAGTTTTGAAATAGAGTTTCTATCCCATTTTTTTTTTCAATTTGAATATGAAACGAAAAAGATATGGCCAAAATACTTATTAGGTGTCAAGTAGAAAAGATAGGGATAGAGTTGGGAGTTGGGACAGTTAGTTTTTGGGAGACTTAATGGATGGCCTTTTTAAATTTTCTTCTAGGGTATTTCTCGTATGAATCTATTTTCCAATTCAATTTGAATCAATTTATTTCAATACCACCAAAATACTAATTACTTATCTTAAATCTGCACTCTTAAAACACACTCTTCTTGGTTGTTCATTGACATGTTTGACCCATAAATTGTTCTTGTATTCAAACAATGTTTCTATGAAATATAACTTAATTAATATATACTTTGATTCCCAATTGGAATCACATTGATTCTTATTTTAACGAAAAAGTTATGATTAAATTAGTGATTATTGGTCTGGGCGGGAATTCAAAAACAATACTAACGTGCAAGTTGTTACCTAGAAAATTGGAATATATTCTAAGGAATTTTTAGAAATTTTTTCTAGTAGAGATATCCATATCAATCCACTTTAATATTTTTTTGGAATCCCTCAAATTGGATCAGGAACAAAGAACTTGTCAATAAAACATTGTTGGGTTGTCTAGATGGCCAACACTCTTCAATATGTAACAAAGTCTATTTTCCTCTGTATTTTTTTCCTTGGATTTATTTCCTATGTATTTTTTTAATTAGTTTCATAACTCTTGGAAGAAGAAATCCCATACATATCTAATTGTCCAAGATATCACATTTTACTATAGGAAAGTGCTAAGTTTTTACAAGTCCCATAAAGATCCTAGTGGTTAAATCTATTGATGAGTGATTTTCAAAATTCATGGATGAGATTATAACATCCAAATATCCAATTAAAGCAAATTGGAACAACATATGATGTTGAATTCATTAATAAATATCAAAATCCTTGGAACTTGTTACAAATCCTTCTAGTTGCTAACCAAAAACACAAAAAACCTCACAATGCTTAAAGATGAATTGAGATCAAGGAAAATGACATAAATACAATTATCAAAAGAAGAAGTCAATTTCCATACCATGTCAAGTTACATCCACCATGCAATTAAAATAAAGAAGTCTTCCAGAAGCTATATTATTCATTATGTCATTCACCAATACTATTGTATGCCAATATATTTCCTTCTTCCAAGCTTTACAATCCATGCATGCTGAATTCCAAACTTCCTTTTGTTTATGTAGACAATATTAAAATCTTCATCTTACTACTATTACTACTGCTAGATCACGACTTTAACCCATTTTCCTTTCATAAACTTGTCATTCTTCCTTGCTCCATCCACCCCTAACCTATGAATAAAGTCACTCAACTCACTTGCATACTAAGTCACCTTATTGTACTTTTCTTTTTGATAGTAAATTCTTGCTTGATAGTAAACATCTTTCATCTATGGTTCTTTAAATTATTTTTGGTTGAGTTAAATGATGTGGAATTTCCTAAGCCCTCCTTCCTACAAATATTGTCCCATCAAACTCAACACCTTATTTGGGATCAATATTATGCCCCAATCTTCCATATTGAATATACTTTTCAAGAAAAAAATGAAAAATAAAAGAAAAATTAATAAGAAGTTTACTTGTGAAAATCCAAGATATTGGCATAATGTAAACTTGAATTTTCATCGAAAAACCATGAAATTGGCCAAATAAAATTCTTAATAAAAGACCTACCAAATGATTGTTATTTTGTTCAAAATTATTAGTGATTTGTATGAGGATCAAATATTGGCTCAAAGAGAATACTTGCAAAGTTGAACATTTTTTATTATTTTATTTTAAAGAAGCTCAAAGACTATTGTGTATATATTTGTACAAGTATTACATTTCCAACTAATAAGGAAATAATATATTTTGAAGTCTTCCAATAGATCGTTCATTCCTAAAATGTCCATAATCGATCCAAGATCAATCCAATATTAATCCAAGCTCATTCCTACAAAAGAACAAGATAAAATTCAATAATTGTGACAACATCCATTTTCAAACAAAAAAAGAGTACATGTGTACTTGTCAATAAAACATGAATATCATTAATGTATAAATGAAAGATTGAAAGTTCAACATCAATTTTAAGACTAACAACATTGTTCCTATGGTATCAAAAATTTGGTAAGAGTTTTCAATATCTTAAATTTTTGTTGAGAATCTCAAATTAAAAATTAATAATAGTACCTTTTGTTTACCTATTTCTATATCCTAGATTTTTTAGAACCTGATCAGAACCTGAAGAAAACCCTAAGAGCCACGATAAACATTGAAGAAACGATGAAAACCAAGTAAAGAGATGAACGAAAGAATGAAGTATCGTTGAACAGCAACCGTTGGATCTTTAAGATCAACAGACCAGATCCAATTGCAGAGGAGACGGAGGAATATTGCATTGGCAGAAACCCTTCAAGTGTGGTTGGATGGCCGAAGGGAATAAGCGATTGCAATCAGGCAATTAATTGTCAACTGTCGGATCATGAGCCTGATCAACGATTGAGGTGTAATCACATATCACAAAAGTTAGGAGCAGAGGGATGGAGCGATAGCGATAACCGATAATGATATTACAATATTGTTAATGAGCGATGAGGCCGATCAGAGATGCGATAGATCAGAGGCATCGGTGATTGGCAATCGGAGGAGGAGCAGCGCAGCGGAAGCGTGGCGGACCCGACAATAAATATAAGCTTGGGCGTATAAATTTTGAGATCTGCTTATATGGTTCCGAGCGGAACTTTAGTGTATTTACTTTGTATTCTATAAAGTGCATGGGCCGAGTCTTTTAAGGCTTAAGTGTTGTTTAACTGCTTCCGATAGTCACATATCAGAGTCAAAGGGGCGTTAAGAGTATATATGTGGTATGAAAACAGTAACTTGTGATGAGCGATTGCGATAAAGGAAATCCTTGGGAGATGTGCCAAGGCTTATGTTTGGTGAAAAAGGTATGTTGGTGCATGCGTTTACGTGTAAGAGAATTACAAAGGATTAAAGCGCCAATAAAAGGGTTTTACGGTTAAGTCCAGTTATAACAAAAGTTTATAAGATGAAGGTTTAATGTGAGGGCTTAAGGGTTTTATGAAGGTTATGAAGGTTTTTAAAAGTCCTGGAAGAGATATTTGAGGAAGGCTTTAATAAAAGGGTTAATGAAGGCTTAAGGGTTGATTTAATTCCCAATATGTGGATTTTGCCTAAGATTTAGGCTATGTTGGGTTTTAGCAAATCGTTCAACATTAAAACTGATAAAGGGGCCTTAACCACTGATGGTTGAAGATTTGACTCCTTAGAGAGTTAAATTCCTAGGGCAAATGTGATTATGCATTTGTATATGCATCCTGTGGGTAAAGCAGGTGTGGAGTATCAAAGAATGTATGTTTTTATGGTTATTTCAGTATCTTTTCATTAGGACTTATAAGCCTTTTTACATCATAAACTTAGAAAATGATAAAGAATTATAACAAAACATGTGAGATTAATATGCAAAACAAAGAACGCTGACAATTGTCGTTTCCATGTGCAGGAGGGAGGAAAAACAAAAGTGGCTGTTCTAAAGGAAAAGACAAAGATGGGTTAATTGTTGTCCCTTCGACGGGAGACCGCATGCAAACCAGATCAAAACGGATCAGCCCGGGAAAGGAAGTGGAGATATCAGCACGACGCAGAAAAGAGAAGAAGTGACTCAGGATTAACGGTTCTGCGAATCCCTCAGGATCCTTGATCCTGAGGGATCGCTGTTTTATCTATTTCTACATATAGATATCTTCATCGTCAACCTTATATAAGGGGCAGCATTGTTAGCTAAGGGGATGCTCTTATGTAATTTCTTTTAAAAGATCAAAACTTTGATCATTATGTCCTGTTAAGACTTGCTCTACTGTAATTTTACTTAATGCATTAATACAGACTTGGTTACTCTTTTATCTTTGAGCCTGGAATAACTTCAAGCGGTGTACCCCTGGAGGCTAAGGGCCCAGCCCTAGAGGACACTTGCTCTTGTACCATTACGCATGGTTTCTGTGTGGTTTGCTTATCAACGTGATCTGGTAATCTGACGTGTTTATAAAGTTTATGTCACATGCTATGTCGTGTTTAATCCATTAATGTTTCTGAAAACAAAAGTGTTGTATTGACGCTGCATCATATTATTATTCTTTTAGGTGTTGATATAATACGGTTAGTTTCTACAAGATACGGTTGTTCCATTACAGAATTTTGTGTTATGCGATTGTGCCTTAACGTTACAATTCATCTTGGAAGTTCTGTTCTATGTGATTATTGGATTCTCGAATACTGTTGTTCCTTCTTGAGATGCAATCCTATTCTTTCTAATCAAAGTGACAACTGAATCAGATTACTATTTGAGCATGTTGTGTTTATATGGTTTTCAGTGCTGTTCCATCATGTACCTGTAAGCAGTGCTGTTCCATTTGTGTGTACATCTTTAGAGTGAAGGGTTGATGTTTGGTGATGACTAATGCAAATGATTTGATAGATTTACGACTTGTTAGACTTAGTTACTGCTCTATTCTTTGATTGCTGTTCCATTTCCGAATTGTTGTTCCATTTCAGACTTGCTGTTCCATTTCAGACTTGTTGTTCCATTTCAGATTTGCTGTTCCATTTTAGAATTGTCGTTCTATTTCAAGGTTGTTGTTCCATTTCATTGCTGTTCAATTTCTTTGCCATTCCATTTCTTGTTATTGGTATGAAGGACGATCTAAGGCTGTAGTGAGCATTTGCATCTGCTGTCCGGCTCCCAGATCCCCGATCTGTTCTTCGGTTTCTTTTCCATCAGTTTCTAAAGGGATGGGTTATTGCTACTGAACCCTTGACTAATACATTGCTTGATATTTGAATGTGTGATTTAGTCTTTTGAAGTAGTTAAGTTGTAGACATGCATCCATTTACTGTTGTATTTTCAAACATTGTGCTATGAGAATTACTCTGGAAAATGATAAGCCTTAGACTAATACACTCTTTGAAATAGAAAAACGTTCCCGGATTGACATATTAATGTGAGGTAACTAGAGGTGAAAGAGACCCTTTTTATAGCTCCACATTTTGGCGCCGTTGCCGGGGAAAGAGTGCAGCCATTTGTTCTTTTTCTCAGAGTAGTGTATGAACCTGCTAGGGAAGAATTGGGTTTTGAAAACAGAAGATAAGAACTTACGTGTGGAGCATGTAAAAGGCCTGCTCCTTTGCCCGCTTTCCTACAGATTTACTGCTGTTTGTTTAAGTAGGATTTGGTAGTTAATTTGAGTGCATGACTAAGCAGAAAAAGGCAGAAAAAAATTCCAAATCTCTACAAAAGCCAGAAAAAGCTAAGGGGCCGATGACCCTTGACCGATCAACCTTCATAGACGAAATCTATAAGAAAGCCAAATCTCAGCCTTCAGTAGGACCCAGGAAATTATTTCTAAACATCCTACTAGCTCCCTTTATGCCACAGGTTCACCATCTATAGCCTTTTTTGAGGTGCATAGTCAAATTGAAGAGCAAGACTTTCAAGAAATTGAAAATTCTACTCCAGAGCTATTGCAGGAAGGGAATTTCAGTAATCTTTGTGAAGGAGGAGGAGAGACAGGGGAAATCGAGGAACCGAGATCTCCTCTTAAGACAACTCAGCCATTGAACATCCTAGACAAAGGAAGTGCTACAAAAATCACCGTTGAAGAAACCCAATCTCCTTAGTCAATTGTCCTAGATAGAGGAAGTGCTATTAAAACTATTCCTGTCAAAGCCATTCCCTCTCAACCTAGGAATACCCTCCTAGATATCCCAGAAGGTTATTGGCATATATTTGACCCAATGGCTCAAAACTAGCCAAACACCCAAACTTCTACATTACAGTACCCCATAGTGGATTCTGCAGCAAATGCCCCCATGAAAGCAATCCCTCTTCAACATATCCCTACATTCCACGGGCTTACATCAGAAGACTCAGATGCATTTTTATTTGAATTTGATGTACTGTCCAGGGGATATGATTACACCACTGACCCCCAAAAACTGAAACTGTTTCCCTCTACACTAAAAGGGGCTGCTTTAAGATGGTTTATGGGATTAGGTGGTGGGGTTATAAATAACTGGGAGCAAATGAAAGAATCTTTTCTAAAAAAATATCAAGACTATTGCAGGTCTAGAGAACTGAAAGATGAAATATTCCATATGATAGCTAGACCAAACGAAACATTAGAGGAGTATGTGGAACGTTTCCAGTATAATCTACAAAGATCTCCCTATGCATCACTGCCTTTACTTGATAACATGTTGAAAACAACATTAATAAGGGGCATGAAAGAACAATGGATCGAAACATTAAACATCATGGGAAAAGGGGATATTTATCAAGAAAGTTTTGCTGACATTATTGATTTATGTATCACGAGCTCGAGAGGTAGCACACGAGTAAAATTGGTAGAACATGATCGGTTTGTAAGAGATAATAAAATCTCGTTAGGATGAGTAATGCATGTGGAAATTGGAAATTTATTAGAAAATTTTAAAATTGATATACTAGGGACACTGACTACACAATTGGATATTTTGCAGGCCAAGCAAAAGCAAATGGAGGCAGAACAGAATTTGGCAATCTTCTGTCCCAGATGCAGGAAGAAGCATAGCCATAGGAGTGTCCACTGGATGCAGTCCAAACATGTGCCATGTGTACAAAAGATCACTCTACAGAAAGTTGTCCCTCACTACCTAGACTGAAAGCAGTATATAAGGAAGCAGAAGAAGAGCCAGAATCAGTGTATTTGCTTAACCAGCGCCGTCAGTGGTAGTCGCGAAAATCTGGTATGTTTCCAGACCCAACTTCTTCTTTTTAGTCTCCACAGTATAATGCTCAACAATATAATATGTGGCAAAGTCAATTCCAACCCCCATTTCCAAACTGGTCACCACAGTCGTTTCCTTCCTCAAACCCGTGGTTGAATCAGGCAAGCCAATTTGGTTGGCTGAACCATCCTTATACCCCACCATATTATCAAAACAACCCATACCCACCACAATGGACTCCCCCTACTTCACAAAGCTCAGCTTGGCTGACAAATTGGCAGAGACCAATGCATCAGCCAGTAGGAACTATTCCTCTCTCTCAACCTACACTGCTAGCTTTACAACAAAATCCCCAGTCTAATCTGAGACCGCAACTCCCAGCCCAACCCAACCCCAACCCAAATAACAGACCGATCCAATCTCTCCAAATCATAGAAACACCAGAAGTAAGAGCCGATCTGAGGGAGTGTAATGATCTTCAGTTAAGATCTGGGTGTATTATTCAAACTGAAGGAGATAAGACAGTTCAGATTGAAGATCAGTTACCCAGAGAACATCTGTCACATGAAGAGGATGTGAATAACAACAAACTCATAATCAAGCAACCACATCTTCTCCCCCGTTCCTAGAATTATTAGTCATACCTCGACCTATACAACAACCTGATTTTGACATTCTGGGAGAATTACAAAATTTGTACATAAAAATTCCATTCCTCCAATCCATTCAAGACATCCCGATATACGCAAAAACTATCAAAGAATTGTGCATAAAAAGACCGAGGAATATAACAAATAATCCAAGAGTCCAAGTAATCGACACTCTATCTGACTTATTATTAGGAAAAGAAACACCCATTAAATATGAAGACCCAGGAAACCCAATAGTAACTGTCCAAATTTATGGTCAAACCCTGCCCAATGCCTTAGTTGATCTTGGAGCTACAATCAATATCTTAACAACCACTACTTGCCAAAAGCTAGGCATTACATCTGTAGAACCCACCTCTACTTTGTTAGAATTGGCTGACCGATCTGTGGTTAGGCCAGAGGGCATACTACATGATGTCATGGTCTCGGTTGACTCCTGGGAATATCCAATCGATTTTCTGATAATAAATCCTAAAACCAAACTTGATGGACATCCATTGATTTTAGGAAGACCTTGGCTTGCCATTGCCGATGCCTATATTGGCTGTCGGCAAGGGGATATGATTATAACCAGGGGAACATATATCAATAATTGAGTTCTATATCCCCGAGCACAACCAAGTGTAACAATAGTCAAAACTAATAGGAACCCTGTATCATATATTACTAATAACATTAGATCTCCATTAACTATACAAGAAGCACTTGAGTTCAGAGAAGAAACAAAAGATGATGCCATTAGTAATTTCATTAGTCAAACTGAACTCACATCTCGCACGCAATGTCATATGATAAAAGCAGCATTTGATAACGAATTAGAAGAAGATCCTTTGAAAGATACACATGATCATACAATCCCTGTCACCTCTGTTGCAAATAGTAAAATTGTGGAAATTGAACTGGGAAAAACCTTAAACATTAATGCCAACCTCACATCCGAACAAGAAGCAAAGCTCATCCATGTGTTAAGGAAATATAAAGAAGCATTTGCATGGGACTACCCTGATATGAAAGGAATTGACCCCCAGTTATGTACACACCACATTTACATAGAAAAAGATGCAAGACCTGTTCGACAGCCTCAGAGAAGACTAAATCCAAATCTAAAAGATGTGGTAAAAGCTGAACTTCAAAAAATTTTAGATGTTAATTTTATCTACCCTATCTCTGATAGTAAATAGGTCTTCCCGCTTGTGGTGGTACCAAAAAAGAATGGGAAATGGAGAATCTGTGTGGACTATAGGGAACTAAATAAAGCAACACAAAAAGACCACTTCCCTCTCCCATTCATCGACCAAGTATTAGACACTTTGGCAGGAAATAAATTATTTTCTTTCCTCGATGGCTTCAGTGGGTACAATCAAATACAGATTTCCCCTGAAGACCAAGACAAAACTACTTTAATTGTCCTTGGGAAACATTTGCCTATCGAGTTTTACCTTTTGGCTTATGCAATGCCCCTGCCACATTCCAAAGGGCTATCCTTAGCATTTTTGCAGACCTAATAAATGAAGGACTTGAAGTATATATGGATGACTTTACTCCATACAGAGATGAGTTTGATCCAGCACTGGATACACTAGAAAAAGTCCTACAACGCTGCATTGCTACCAGGCTTTGTTTAAGCCATGAAAAATGTTATATGATGATGACGGAAGGACTTATTTTAGGACACTATATTTCAACAGCTGGCATTCAGGTAGACCCAGCCAAAATCCAAATACTTCTGCTCATTCCTACTCCCACCACTCAAAAAGAGGTACGTAGCTTTCTTGGATTTTTTGGTTACTACAGAAGGTTTATAGAACATTATTCATGTATTGCTACACCTTTGTAGGCACTAACTAGTAACATTGATTTTCTTTGGATAGAGAAATGTGAACGTGCTTTCAAGGATCTGAAAAAGCTCGTATCCACAGCCCCAGTCCTTCGAGGACCAAATTGGGATTTTCCATTCCAGATATCATTTGATGCCTCAGACAACCATTGGAGCGGTCCTTGGGCAGGAAGAGGATAGAAAACCATATGCAATTTATTACATTAGCAAAAATCTATCCCCTGTTGAATTAAACTACACTTTTACTGAAAAATAATTTCTAGCCGTAATACATGCTGTCAATAAGTTGAGACATTACATTACTGGATATCCTGTTATCTTGTACACAGATCATTCTGCTATAAAATATTTAGCAAACAAGCCTATCACAAATGTCAGAATAACTAGATGGCTGATTTTATTGCAGGAATTTGATATTACAATCAAGGATCGACCTGGAAAAGAAAATCTGGTAGTTGATTTCCTCTCAAGAATGCCAAAGCCAGTTGATGCAGCAGTAGTTGAAGATCAATTTCCGGATGAGCATCTCTTTGTTGTGGCTGTTCAAACACCCTGGTATGCTGATGTTGCCAATTACCTAGCAGTAGGTAAGTTACCAAAGCATCTAACCCCTAATGAGCGAAAACAGATTGTTCAACGAAGTACTAGATTTTCTTGGATTGGGGGCTATTTGTTTCACACAGGGGCAGGCATGCATATCAGGAGATGCGTTCGAAAGGATGAAATTTTTGACATTTTGAAAGCCTGCTATGACCAACCATGTGGTGGACATTTCGCTGATCGCAGAACTGGACATAAAGTGATACAAACAGGGTATTATTGGCCCACGATTTTCAAATATGCAAAGAAGTTTGTCCAAGCCTGTGACAGTTGCCAGAGAGCCGGACGCCCTAGTCAGTCTAATGAGATGCCTCTGAAACCACAACTATTCATCGAACCATTCGAGCGATGGGCTCTTGATTTCACTGGACCAATCAACCCATCATCAAACCAGAAAACATATATTTTGGTGGCAACATAATATGTCACCAAGTGGGTTGAAGCAGAGGCATTGCCAAGAGCCACAGAGGACTCTATCATACAGTTCCTGTTCCATCTATTTGTACGTTATGGCCTTCTAAGAGAGATAATTATAGATGGTGGACCATAGTTGGCTGGAAGCAGAATAGCTGCAACACTCAACAACTATCATGTCCAGCATAAAATCACTACTCCATACCACCCACAGGCAAATGGGCAAGTAGAAAGTAGAAATAAAATAATAGAAACAATCCTAACGAAAACTATTGCATCAGATAGACGTGATTGGGTTGCCAGACTACCTGAAGCACTGTGGGCTTACAGAACAACATGGAGGAGTACCACTGGTTACTCACCTTATCAGCTAGTGTTTGGAAAACAACTCATTTTCCCCATAGAATTCGAAATCCAAACATTACGAACAACACAGGAAGTTGGCTTAGACCTAACTGAGGCATAGATTAATCGACTACGATAGATCAATGAGCTGGACGAAATTAGGCTCTATGCACTTCAAAACACTGCTATGATATAACAACAGAGAGCTAAATGGCATGATGCTCTCATTAAAAATAAAGTCTTCCGCGAAGGAGACTGGGCTCTTTTGTATGACTCCAGGTTTCAAGACTTCCATGGGAAACTCTAGACTTGTTGGTTGGGACCATATGAAATCCAGAAGGTACATGACAATGGTACCCTTACTCTAATCACTATTGATGGTTCTGGATATGCCTTCAAGGCAAATGGCCACCGAGTTCGTCTCTATCGCAAACCAATCACTCGGGAGTCCTTCTGCCAACAGCTACGCCAAGATTCAGATATGGAGATTTTGGGGGAGGAAGAGAAGTCTTCCTCACCTGTAATTCATTAAGGAATTTACTTTTCTTTACAGTTTGTATATAATTTCTTGAGTTATTTGTGTACATATCTTTGAAACAATGTTTTGCTGTTATTGCTGTTCCTTTTCCAAAGGAACGACATTAGTGGTTTTTGATGTTCCTTTTCCAAAGGAACACCATTTTTTATTTCTGCTGTTCCTTTTCCAAAGGAACAACATTTGTGTGTTTTTGCTGTTCCTTTTCCAAAGGAACAACATTTGTGTGTTTTTGCTGTTCCTTTTTCGAAGGAACAACATTCGTGTGTTTTTGTTGTTCCTTTTCCAAAGGAACGCCATTTGTGTGTTTTTGCTGTTCCTTTTCCAAAGGAACAATATTTTTGGATTTTCGTTGTTCCTTTTTCAAAGGAACGAAATTTGTGTGTTTTTGCTATTCCTTTTCTAAAGGAACGACATTTGTGTGTTTTTGCTGTTCCTTTTCCAAATGAACAACATTTGTGTGTTTTTGTTGTTCCTTTTCCAAAGGAACAACATTCGTGTGTTTTTGTTGTTCCTTTTCCAAAGGAATGACATTTGTGTGTTTTTGTTGTTCCTTTTCCAAAGGAACAACATTTTTAGATTTCCGCTGTTCCTTTTCCAAAGGAACGACATTTGTGTGTTTTTGTTGTTCCTTTTCCAAAGGAACGACATTTGTGTGTTTTTGCTATTCCTTTTCCAAAGGAACAACATTTGTGTGTTTTTGCTGTTCCTTTTCCAAAGGAACAACATTTTTGGATTTCTGCTGTTCATTTTCCAAAGGAACAACATTTGTGTGTTTTTGCTGTTCCTTTTCCAAAGGAACAACATTGTTGGATTTCTGTCATTCCTTTTCCAAAGGAACGTCATTTGTGTGTTTTTGTTGTTCCTTTTTCAAAGGAACAACATTGTTTTTTTTTTTTTTTTCCTGTTCCTTTTCCAAAGGAACAACATTTTTGGATTTCTGCTGTTCCTTTTCCAAAGGAACGACATTTGTGTGTTTTTGTTGTTCCTTTTCCAAAGGAATGACATTTGTGTGTTTTTGCTGTTCCTTTTCCAAAGGAACATCATTTGTGTGTTTTTGCTGTTCCTTTTCCAAAGGAACAACATTTTTGGATTTCTGCTGTTCCTTTTCCAAAGGAACGACATTTGTGTGTTTTTGCTGTTCCTTTTTTAAAGGAATAACATTTTTGATTTTTTTGGAAAAGGAACAACATTTTTGATTTCTGCTGTTCCTTTTCCAAAGGAACGACATTTGCGTGTTCTTGCTGTTCCTTTTCCAAAAGAACGGCATTTGCAGGTTTTGCTATTCCTTTTCCAAAGGAACAACATTTTTGACGTCTGTTGTTCCTTCTCTAAAGGAACGACATTGGTGTGCTTTGTTGTTCCTTTTTCAAAGGAACAACGCTTGTGATTCGTGATGTTCCTTTTCCAAAGGAACCGTACCTATGTGTACTGTTGTCCCTTTTCCAAAGGAACATCATTTGTGAACTGTTGTTGTTCCTTTCCTCAAAAGGAATACCACTTGTATGCTTTTTCTCTCTCTGTGAAACAACTTGTTCCTTTTGTTGTTCTAAATTGAGGATGCTTATTGCTCATGTTCTTTCAAGTCTTTTGAATACAACTATGCACTTATGTAATGGAAACAAAAACAAAACATACTAAAATAATTCAATCATAAATCACTATCTTTATAAGAAACTGCCCTGAATTGGTGAGATGACAGAAGGAAAAACATGCTTATTCATCATCTTTTGCTGTCATTGTTCTACTAATTCTTCTGATTGGTTATCTATATCATGTTGGTCCCTTTTAATCCTCTTTGATTACTATTCAGGAATAAGAGAAAAGGGTTTATATCTTCCTATTGGGATGTCAAGACTTCTTCCACCATTCTTACTCTTAAGGAGTGTTGAACCACCCTTTGTGTACAAATAGGGAAGGCACTTCATGAAAAACAAAAGAAAAAAGAAAACATGACTTATAAATTGTCAAATGAAGGATAGGAAGTCTCATTAAGAGCTGGCCTACCATGATCATGAGGACGAAAGCGAAGTGGCATTCCCACTATGGCCACCACACCAGGGATATGGTCCAAAAGGTATATCAAACAAACAAGCCTTGGAATAGGAGGTCTCATCACGAGCTGGCTTGTCCACTATTCACTCCTTCCTCGTGAATGGCATTATGGCTAACTGGTCACCAAGCCAGCATAATGGCCTACATTTTGACATTACACAACATTCCCTAGTATACACAAAGGACTATGATTCCATGGGTGAAATAAACAACTCCGCCAAGGTTATGGACACTTGTCGGCAGTAGAGCACTGTTAATGGTATTGAAGTCACATTATTTACACCAATAGGTAAGTTATTAACACCCTTGTGTTTCTTATGCCGTGGTAATAAATTATATGTTATTGCCCCAACCATATAACGCATGACTATATATTATCATCAATCATGACAGAACCATTGACAATGACCGCATGAGACTCTCTATTTACGACAAATTTTTATCCCCAACCTTCCATCATATCACCGCAGTCTCTTACGTATTAAAGCGACGCAACTCTACACCTTGATTTCAGTAATAGGCTGCTTTTTGTAAACATGGCATACTGCCATACGCTATTCCTTAAATACTTTATTGCAGAGCGTGCACTGCTCCTTTATTTGACGGTTGGGACAACCTATCACATTGCGGGGGGGAGGTTAACCTCATCATTCCCCGGATTATGTGTTAGCTCGCTATTCGGGAAATTGTGTATTGGGGTATAACACGGCTCAACGGTATTATTTCTTTTTATTTTTTTGTTTTTTCGGCATGATATGCTATTCAAAGCGATTTCCACTGTATATGTTACAACATTAGAGTTTGAACGAGTTTTACGTCTGTCAGCTTCTCTGTGTTTCAACAAACAACTACCGTTCCTTTGAGAATTCACAGCGAAACCATGGGAGGAAGATCAATTCGTAGAGAATCACAAGTGTTAACTATTTCGGCTGCTGCCCAGGAAATCCTGGCAAGAGCAGGATGGCTGACCTATCTTAACCACTTGAAGGAGTCTAACGAAACAGTGGCGATTGAATTCTTGCATAACTTGCAAGAGGACTACTCCACAGTAAGAGGAAGATGCATAACAGTCACCGATGACATAATCACAGAAGTCTCAGGACTGCCAACCACTGGACCAGTATGAACGTTAAAAAATGAGAGGTTGCAGAAGATTATAGAAATCTTCCAGGACGAGGGACAGAGCCTAACAATTTGAGGAAAGGGGGTTCTTCCAGCAGCACTAGGAGAGCCGTGGGCAGAATTAGCAAAGACCATCCAAAGCTATATCACCTGTGAGGGCAGAAAATATGTGGTAAGACCACGACATCTTAAACTCTTAGCTGTTCTAAAACAAAAATGATCTGTAAATTTACCTGCATTGTTGAATTCATTACTTCATGATGTTGCACGGAGCATGAAAAAGGTACAACACGTAGAGTTAGTTGTTAGTCATCATGGATTGATTCGGTTGATAGTCAACCATAGCCTCACCCAGCAGTAGAGTAGCTGGGAAGAGCTAATTGCCATTGTAAATGGGGGGTTGGCCAGACCACCCCGAAAACAGAAACATGTCACTAGGACACCGGAGCGTCCAGAAAAACACAAGAAATCGACAAAGTGGAAACATATCACCAGCACACCCGAGCAACTAGAAAAACACAAGAAATCAGTCTGGCTAGCACGACTACGAGGGGGGCTGGAGAAGCCCCAAGAAGGCACTAGCCAGCTGGTGGAAATAGAAGATGAGCAACCCCCATGGGTAGACAAGGAAACAGAAATGCAGGAAGAGGAGGCAGAGCAGTTTGCAGAAGCAGAAGAAAAAGAAGAAGAAGAAGAAGAAGAAGAAGAGGAGGTAGAGCAATCTGAAGAAGAAGAAGAAGAAGAAGAGGCAGAGCAATCTGTAGAAGAAGAAGACGAAGAAAAAGAGGAAGAAGACGAGCAATCTGAGGAGGAAGGAGACAAAGAAAAAGAAGACGAGCAGTCCAAGCAGGAGGAGGAAACGGAACAACAGGAAGGCATCCCATTATAGGACCCATTAGGGGAAGATGAATTGGCCAAAGTTTTGGCCAATATGGGCGAATATGGCCAACCTTATAGTCCATAAAACCTCCATGCCGGAGAGAAACCCCAGGAGAAAAATGCACCCGAGGAATCACATGCAAAGGAGGCAGAAGTAGAAAATCTGCCTGTTCATGATGAGAAGATGTCAGAAAATGCTGAGCAGGAACAACCCGTTCCTAACCAGAAGGCACCAGAAGAATGTCTGGAGGAAATAAGGGCAGAAAAAGAAATAACACAAGAAATAATAGAACTAATTAGGGTTCTTGCCCCAGAACAGCCAGAACAGAACAATGAAGAAACACCCCAGGAAGAAAATTAGGAAGCTAGCCGCAGTCCAGACCACAGTAAACAACCTGCTGTTCCTTCTGAAGAAATGGTAGAAATAAGGGAATTATGAAAGGAACAACAAAGATTATTGAACATAATAGTCCATCTCCACTAGCAGATTAGGATTCTAAAGGCAAGGAAAAGGGTAAAAGGGACTTCAGGAAGGAAAAGTCTGGCCACTCTAGCAAAACCCCTTAAGGGCAAGGGGCAGAGGACTAGAATCCATCCTGCTGTTCAAAACCCCATCAAAAGCCAAGCTGCTGTTCCAAATGATGCTGAGAAACAGACTTCTGTTCCAATTGAAAAGGAACAACAATGGGCTGATGTTCGTGTTAATACAGAAATGGATGAAATGATGACCCGTGATAAGGAGATTTAGACGGAGGCACCACTTTCGGGAGTAATAAGGGTTCTGAACTCGAAGCAGCGCAATAGGAAAGTTCAGGTAAAGCTCCTAGCCTCCACTGCTGCATGGAAAAGGAATCCAAAAATAGTAACCCTCCAAAAGGGTTTGAAGCAAGCTCAACAAGAAGCATAAAATCTTAGGGAGCAAATGGTCCCCCGAGAAAAATATGAAGAACTACAACAACAGCTAAGGAACGTCAACTTATCTGAAAGCCAGGCCTTCAAAGGATGGCGAAAGGAACAAGAGAAAGTTGCAAAGGTAACTCGTAGGTTAGATGTAGTTATCAAACAGATGGATACCTTGTGTTCTCTATACAATGATGTCCTAGCATGTAGAGCCCCTGCTAAGAACTATGCCCTGTTTTTAATGGAAAGGTATTTGCAATTGAAAATAAAGGCTGTTAAAGCAGCTGCTCCCATACAAATTAACACCATAGATGATTTCATAAATTGCTGTAAGCACTATGAGGTAAAAGTTCAAAGACTATTGTGTGAATTTTACTTGCATAACCTTGTACTAGAACAAGAGACCAAGCTGAACCCTGGCCCTTTTGTTGGGGACATTCAATTATAGAGATTTATTTCATTTGCAGTTAATCAAATTAAATGGCTCAAAGCCTATAATGCTTTTCAAAGACAAGAAAACGGATTAGATCTATGGATAAGAGCTGAGCCTAGGGATCCAGCACAGTTATGGAGGAAACATAGAAACCTCATGAAGACTCCAGGAGTGATTGAAGCATTAGGACCCGTGCATGAGGCAATAATTCTGTAGGGATTAGAATACTTTTCCTCTATCAAAGACCCTGCCATTGATGCAGCTGAAATTCGATATCGAATATCTAATCCAAATATCCAGCTCAAAGAACCATTTAAGTATGAGAATTTTAAACTAGCTGCCAACCATTTTCCCCTATATGGCGAAATTGTTTTGAGGGAAGGGCCATCCTGGTTAGGATATAGGTTCTGAAGTCCAATCATTTGGCATCCTGCACCCAGATACCAAGCCCTGTATGAGATGCCTGAGGGTAAGACAGGCGATTTCTTTAACTACCTAGTTTTGCATCACGGCTGTAGGCCTTCACATGAGATTCCATCTCCAACCTACTCACTCACTGCCTTACATGTCAACTATAATGTTTTCATGAGGCCATGAAATAGGGTAAGCAGGGGGGTGTGTGGAGTATCAAAGAAGGTATGTTTTGATGGTTATTTCAATATCTTTTCATTAGGACTTATAAGCCTTTCTACATCATAAACTTAGAAAATGATAAATAATTATAACAAAACATGTGAGATTAATATGCAAAAAAAAGAACACTAACAATTGTCGTTTCCATGTGCAGGAGGGAGGAAAAATGAAAAGTGGCCGTTCTAAAGGAAAAGACAAATATGGGTTAACTGTTGTCCCTTCGACGGGAGACCGCATGCAAACCAAATCAAAACGGATCATCCCGGGAAAGGAAGCAGAGATATCAGCACGACACATAAAAGAGAAGAAGTGACTCAGGATTAACGGTTCTGCGAATCCCTCAGGATCCTTGATCCTGAGGGATCGTTGTTTTATCTATTTCTGCATATAGATATCTCCGTCGTCACCCTTATATAAGGGGAAACATTGTTAGCTAAGGGGATGCTCTTATGTAATTTCTTTTAAAAGATCAAAATTTTGATCATTATGCCCTGTTAAGACTTGCTCTACTATAATTTTACTTAATGCATTAATACAGACTTGGTTACTCTTTTATATTTGAGCCTGGAATAACTTCAAGCGGTGTACCCCTGGAGGTTAAGGGCTCGGCCCTGGAGGACACTTGCTCTTGTACCATTACGCGTGGTTTCTGTGTGGTTTTCTTATCAACGTGATCTGGTAATCTGACGTGTTTATAAAGTTTACGTCACATGCTCTGTCATGTTTAATCCATTATTGTTTCTGAAAACACAAGTGTTGTATTGACGCTGCATCATATTACTGTTATTTTAGGTGTTGATATAATACGGTTAGTTTCTACAAGATACGGTTGTTCCATTACAGAATTTTGTGTTATGCGATTGTGCCTTAACGTTACAATATTCATCTTGGAAGTTCTGTTCTATGTGATTATTGGATTCTCGAATATTGCTGTTCCATCTTGAGATGCAATCGTATTCTTTCTAATCAAAGTGACAACTTAATCAGATTACTATTTGAGCATGTTGTGTTTATATGGTTTTTAGTGGTGTTCCATCATGTACCCGTAAGCAGTGCTGTTCCATTTGTGTGTACATCTTTAGAGTGAAGGATTGATGTTTTGTGATGACTAATGCAAATGATTTGATAGATTTACGGATTGTTAGACTTAGTTACTGCTATATTCTTTGATTGATGTTCCATTTCCGAATTGCTGTTCCATTTCCAAATTGCTGTTCTATTTTAGACTTGCTGTTCCATTTTAGACTTGTTGTTCCATTTCAAACTTGCTGTTTCATTTCAGACTTGCTGTTCCATTTTAGATTTGTTGTTCCATTTTAGAATTGCCATTCTATTTCAAGGTTGCTGTTCCATTTCATTGCTGTTCGATTTCTTTTCCCTTCCATTTCTTGTTATTGGTGTGAAGGACGATCTCAGGCTGTAGTGAGAATTAGCATCTGCTGTCCAACTCCCAAACCCCCGATTTGTTCTCATATTTCTTTCCATCAGTTTCTAAAGGGATGGGTTATTGCTACCGAACCCTTGACTGATACATTGCTTGATATCTGAATGTGTGATTTAGTCTTTTGAAGTAGTTAAGTTGTAGACATGCATCCATTTACTCTTGTATTTTCAAACACTGTGCTACGAGCATTACTCTGGCAAATGATAAGCCTCAGACTGAGACACTCTTTGAAATAACAAAACGTTCCTGGATTGACATATTAATGTGAGGTAACTAGAGGTGAAAGAGACCCTTTTTATAGCTCCACAGCATGGGTAACCCTACATCAATTGGTACCAGAGCAAGTTAAGGCTCTTTGAGAAAACTTAGAACTGAGTTATGTTTTAAGATGTTTATGTAGGCAAGGGAGATTAGATTTTAATCTAAAAAATAGTAAGCACACAAAAGGTGATGTGTAGCAGAACTTACAGATGCAAGGAGAAGAGAACAATCCATTCAAAGTGCAGGATAATGGTGGAACAAGATCATGTAGAGATCTTGAAGGTGAGATGACATTTTTTTGTTTTAAATTGATTTTAAGATTGGAAAATGTGTGTTTTTACACTAATACACAAGTAAAAACATAAGAAGGTGAGAAGGTTGTAGCAATCTAGAGCAAGAAGTACCCAATTGGTTCAAGAGGAGAGAAGCTTAGTGAGGCATATCTAACAAGAAGGAGACTCATTACTGCAGAGATAGTGTTGTAACTCACAAAGGCAATTCCACAAAAGATGTGGGTAGAATTGCTAAGGGATGAAAGAAGCTGGTAAGACTTTCTGAATGAAAGAAGAGGTGGTCAGAACCAAGTATTTCATTGTGATTGAAATATAAAAGGACATTTGTGTTCTTAAAAGGTGCAGGTGAGTTGAAGCCTAGAAGGAGTAGAGAGAAGTGCTCAAAGGAGGTTCCAGAGATAGAGAACCAAGTACTTTCCAAAAGACCAATTACAAAGGAAAGCTTGGTGAGGTAAGTTGCAACAAGGAGTTCTTGTTATTGCAAAGGCTTTAATACAACTCATAGTGAATAAATGAGGAACTCATAGATGTGGAGAAGAAGATGATTACTGATAGTCATAGTAGAAGTTTTGAGGAAGACCATAGTAGAAGAAAGATGAAGAAAGAGGTTGCCAAGGCAAATGGCAAAAGGATGAGTCAAGAGGAGCTTGATAAGGAAATTGCAGAGATAAAGGAACAACTCAATGTATTAAGGATGATACTTGAGGAAAATCAAAGACAAGGTTGGGCCTTGAGGAGAAAGGTAGTGAAGTGGTCTAAGCTACATAGAATACTACAACAGAGGCAAGTGAAGAGCCTGGTGGAAGAACTCAGAGAGGCTGAGTTGGAAATGGAAGAATCCATTTGTGAACCAGAATAGGGTGAAGTTTTGGGTGAAGATGACGAATTGAAGACTGAAACTTCCAGTGAGACCAAAATGTCACATGATTTTAAATATAATGATTTGTGTATGGTTGTAGGTGGAACACATGAAGAAGGACAATTTTCTGATATTGTCATAAAGAAGGAAGAAGATAGGTAGAATCTAAACTCTGTTCTGAAAGAAGATGGGATAGATAGGTCTCATATAAATGTCCATACACAGTTGGGGAAAAGTATTTCTTTTCAACATATTGTAAAGGGTAAGAGTAAAGAAAGTTCGGTTTATGATGATGGCCAAAAGAAAGAAGAAGTGGAGAAGGATATCAAGCAACCAAGTGGAGGGATTGAAGAGGTTGAGAAGAAGACCATTGAACATTTTCTGAGTCATATCGAGGAATTGAAACAATAGGAGGACTTGATGATTGAATCATCAAATGAGATCATGAGGTCTTGTGGTTTTAAAATTGACAAGCTATGTGTGATTACAGGTATTACAGAAGACAAACTATCTTTTGGAATTGTCTTGAATGAGGTTGAAATTTTCCAAGCAAAGTATGATGATGATTGTCTTTCAAATGAAGATCAAGATGAGTTATGGTAGAAAAAGGAATTCATAAATTCCTTGCTTAGTGAAGGAAGTATCTCCGATGGAGATCAGACAATTATGTCTTATCATGAGGAAGCTGTTATTGGTAAGGGCAAAGAGAAATTGGCTTTCTTTCGTGACCAAAGAAAGACTGGTGGACAAACATCTAAAGCTCTCACACAGATGGAGGATAAAAATTTTATTCTGATGAAGGTTGAAGAAGTAGTGTCTGTTGAGAATGCAACAAGATGATGGAGCTTAGTGAAAAGAGGTCGCCTTCACTAAGTGGGGCCGCAGGCTACTTTTGGTGCAAGCCTATTTTTAGACTGTCTATTTTTAGACATATGGATCATGGTCTATGAGTTGCAGGATGCTGTTTATGGATGATTGGTGATGTTGGTAAAAATAGATGGACTTCTATTTTTAGACAACAACAGAGGTACTGTCAGTATAAATATAGAATAGTCGAATATTATTAGCCCTTAATAATATTTGGACTATAAACATTATCTTATTCTCTTGGAGTACTTTAGTTCGAGCTATAGATGTGGCACATGCAATTTCCAGAAGCAAATACGTGGTTCCTATGGGTTAACTTGAGCTATTGCATGGAGGACTTTAGTTAGGAATTCAGTATTGAGTTCTGTGGAGTTTGATCAAGAGTTGATGGAGTTGTGTTCAGTTTGACTTAGTTGAACTAGTTGTAGTTAGTCTAACTGGAAAATAGACTAATGTTGAGTGGTGTGAATTAGTTATTAATTAATTTACTAATTATTAACTCATAAAGCAACTGAAGAATACATCAGTTAACTCAGTGCATGGACAATTCAGTGGAGACAAGTGTTAGAGGTGAGTGAAAGGGCAAGACAACAGTTAGTTGTGACTATAGTTGTGCATGTGATTTGCACAATCAGTGGGATTGAGTTGCCAACGAGGATTGCATAGTGTTACAAAAGGGAAACACGTGAATGGATCAGCCATTCTCAGTATTCTTGATGTAGGATTGCGTAGTCGAGGCAGGCAAGCAGTGGAGGTGATTTGAGCCAATGATTGTTTCAGATCTATGCTATATTGTGTGTAGCAGTGGAGCTAGTATTGTACTATGTACTGTTACATGATCTTAATCAATATAATACAAAGATAGTTTGGGGCTTTTAGCGAGATGCTTTCCCCATGAAAAATACTGTGTTATGTGTGATTTATGCTTCTATCTTCGCATGCAATTGTTTCTTCTTTCACAAATTGATGATCAAACGTAGATGAGATTATGTATTATGCATGTATTCCGCAATAGTGTATAATCAAGATAATCTCAGTTGAATAAGTGTCATATTATTCATAAAATTTCTACATGGTATCAGAGCAGAGTTGATCATCGGATCTATTATTCAGGAAGCGACTACGTTTTATTTCTTCAGGCAGAGTCTGTGATCGGGCCAGGTAGCCTCTGGATTCATCCTTCTCTTGGAAGGTGAGATATCCGGTGAATGCCCATACAATCGATCTCTGTACAAGAAATACTTCGTTCTCAAGAATTTTAGGTTGGAAGCGGTTGAGTTTTGAGTTGGTGGAATTCGAATTTGCAGCAGTGTTTTCTTGGTGTCAAAGTTGAAATGTCTTTCAACAGATTGTGATTGGAGTATGCCCTTGAGGCCAGCTTGAACTATATTGCATGGAAGGACAGGATGCAGGTGGTGTTAGATGATAATGGGTTAAAGGAGTTCATAGATGCAGATGTCCCAAAACCCACTGATGCTGCTCAAGTCACGGATTGGCAAAAGAAGACAACAAAGTTTCGAAGGATTCTGTTGGAGGGCGTGAGGGATCACATTGTGTCCAACCTCCATGGAAAGGCTACTCCATACTTGATGTGGAAAGCAATGAAAAATCTATACCAAAGCAAGAGTGACCAGAGGAAGTTGGCGCTCAAGGATAAACTCAGAAACATAAAGTGTGAGAAAGGCAACAATATGCCCAAGTATCTCACAAAGTTCACCCAATGTCGGGATGAGCTGGGAAGTGTGGGGGTGACTGTCGATGATGAGGATTTGGTGAGCTTGGCTCTACTTGGTCTTCCGAAGAGTTGGCATTCCTATCAGGACTCTGTCAATGGTTGGGAGAAATTGCTAGGATGGGAGAGACTTTGGTTGGATCTTGTGCAAGAGGAGATCAGGCGGAATACCAGGGACAAATCTTCATCAAAGGCGTTTGATGAAGAAAATTGCGCTTTGGCTGCTAAAGCAAAGAAGGGGAAAACCAAGAAAGCTTCTCATTCCGGTGCGAAAGGCAAGAAGCAGGACATGTCCAAGGTGAAGTGCTTTCACTGTCACCAACATGGACACTATGCCACAAATTATCCGCAGAAGAAGAAAAATAAGCAAGCTGCTAGATATATAGCGGGAGAGGCCTTAGCCTCACAGTTTGAGCTGGATTTTTCACTGATTGCATGCTCGGTATTAAGTGTGATGGGATCAGTATGGTTCCTGGACAGTGGTGTGTCTTTTCACATGACAGGAGATCGAGATTTGTTTTCTGATCTGGATGAGAAAGATCTTGGAGTGCACATTGAGATGGGCGATGATGGTAGATATAGTGCAACCGGTATCTGTACCATTTCCTTTGAGAGGGAGTCTGGTAAACCCTTCGTATTGAAGGAAGTGATGCATATTCTAGGATTGAATAAGAATCTTATCTCTGTGGTGATGTTAGAAGACAAGGGATATGATGTTGTTTTTAGCGAGGGAAAGGATTTCCTGCGCAGTAACAACTGGAGAAACCTGGAAGATAGGGGTTCGAGTCAAGAACCTTTATCAGTTGCATGTAGACGACTGCTCAACAATGGCATGCAAGGCAAAAGGAGTGGTGAGCCGGGATGATGGCGAGTTGTGGCACCAGAGATTGGGCCACCTTCACCATGACGCCTTGAAGATACTGCAACAGATCTCTATTGGGCTTCCTAAAGGCACTCTTGCACAGTCAGATCAATGCAAGGGGTGTATTTTGGGAAAGTTTGTGAAAGCCACCTTTCATGAGAAGGATATTCACGCCATGACGATCCTTGAGAGACTTCACACAGACATGTGTGGACCTTTCTAAGTTGCTTCGACAGCAAAGCATAGGTACTATGTGATCTTTGTTGATGATTTCTCTCAAAAGTGCTGGATCTTCTTCATGCAGAAGAAGAGTGAGACATACTCAAAGTTCTGTGAGTTCAAAGCACTGGTCGAGAAGGAATCAGGAAGAAGGTGAAGGCTCTTAGGAGTGACAATGGTGGTGAATTCATCTCTGGCGAGTTCAAGGATTTTTGCAGCGCAGAAGGGATTCAAAGAGAGCTCATAGCTCCCCATAACCCACGGTAGATCGGGGTTGCTGAGCAGAAGAATAGAACGACCGTGGGTGCTGCACGGGAAATGTTGCATGATCAGAGCCTACCTCTTCACTTGTGGGCGGAGGCATGCAATACTACAGTATATGTGCAGAACCGTTGTCCTCACAAGATACTTGGCATGAGTACACTCGAGGAGGCTTATTCTGGTAAGAGACCTGATATTTCCCATTTGAGAATTTTTGGCTCTCCTGTTTACATGCATGTGATGAAGGATGCTAGGAAGAATTTGGAGCCAACCACAGAGGTTGGGATATTTGTGGGGTACACTGATACGCCCCATAACTATCGTGTGTATTTTCTAGACAGTCGCAAGACTGTTGTGCAACAGGATATAAAATTTCAGGAGGAGAAAGCCATGAAGTGTTCACTTGAGAGGAAGCCACACTTGCATGCAGATGAGGAGCTATTAGTTCCTAAGGATGAGCTTCAGGATGTGGATCAGCCACAAAAGGAAGTTCATGGAGTGGAAGAGACCACTCATGCAACGCCAACCATCAGAGGGCGAAAGCGCACTATAGAAGCTGAGCGACTGGCTCAAGATGCAGGGAAGGTTATAGGACCACCTACAACAGAGCGCAGGCAGAGACAGTCACTGGATCAGTACACTGGATACATGGCTCTTATGAGCAAATTTGTCGTGACGGAGCCATCCTCTTTCGAGGAAGCTATGGAGGAACCTACATGGGTAGACGCCATGGTGGAAGAGTATGATTTGATTGTCAGAAACAGTGCATGGGAGATTGTCTCAAGACCGGAAGGGAAATTAGTGATGGGTTCAAGATGGATCTACAAAGTGAAGCAGGCAGCTGACAGGAGTGTGGAGAAGTACAAGGCAAGATTTGTTGCTCGAGGCTTCTCACAGATAGAGGGGATCGATTATGAGGAGACCTTTGCACCTGTCGCAAGGTTTTCTTCCATACGGACGATTCTTGCTCTCTCAGCGTAGATGGGGTGGCACATTCATCAGATGGATGTGAAGACTAAGTTCCTCAATGGAGTCATTGAGGAGGAAGTGTACATAGAGCAGCCCGAAGGTTTCGAGATCTTCAGCGGCGAGTCGCATGTGTGCAAGCTCAAGAGAGCATTGTATGGGTTGAAACAAGCACCTCATGCTTGGTACACACGGATAAACAACTTTTTCACTGGACTTGGATTCTCCAAGAGTGAGGCGGATCCTAACCTATACCAGATTTTGGTGGAGGGTAAGTTGCTTATCATTGTACTATATGTAGATGATTTGATTCTAATGGGAGATGAGATGTTGATACTTTCATGCAAGGAGGATCTTGCTCGGGAGTTTGAAATGAAGGACTTGGGCCTCCTTCATTATTTCCTGGGATTGGAAATTTGGTAGCGCAGTGATGGACTGTTTGTTTCTCAGGGCAAGTATGCTCGGGAGATACTAGAGAAGTTCAACATGCATGGCTGCAAGCCTGTTGATACTCCTCTTCCTGGAGGTTGGAGGAAGGAGGATGCTACTTCGGCGGAGGTAGTGGATGCCACTGTTTATCGACAGTTGGTGGGGTCGCTTATGTATCTGGTCAATACATGACCCGATATATGCTATGTTGTTAACCAGTTTTCAGAAGCTATGGTTAAGCCTACCAAGCTCTTCTGGAAGGTGGGAAAGCATGTATTGCGTTATATCTTAGGCACATCGGGATATGGATTGTGGTACAGACAGGAGGATGAGGTGAAGCTATGTGGCTTCACAGATGCAGATTGGGCAGGGAGCCCAATGGACAGAAAGAGCACATCTGGAGGGATCTTCAGTATCGGATCGACAACAGTTTCTTGGTACAGCGAGAAGCAGAGATCCGTGGCACTCAGTTCCACGGAGGCCGAGTATATGGCAGCAAGTTTGGCTGCATACGAGGCTATATGGATGAGGAAGATCCTGGTCAGTTTGTTCGAGTCTCATTTGGATCCTACTGTGATTTACTGTGATAACCAGAGTTTCATTAAACTCTCGGCTAATCATGTATTTCATGATAGATCCAAACACATCGACATCAGCTACCATCATGTCAGAGATTGTGTGCAACGGGGAATCATGTTACTTTCATATATTCCCACGGAGGATCAGGACACTGGTATCTTGACGAAGGCGCTCACCAGGAGCAAATTTGAGTACCACCGAGACAGGATAGGGGTTGCTGATAATCCATATCTTGTTGAAAGGGAGTGTTGAGATTGGAACAAGATGATGGAGCTTAGTGGAAAGAAGTCGCCTTCACTAAGTGGGCCCACTGGCTATTTTTGGCGCAAGTCTATTTTTAGACTATGTATATTTTTAGACATATGGATCATGGTCTATGAGTTGCAGGATGCTATTTGTGGATGATTGGTCAAGTTGGTAAAAATAGATGGATTTATATTTTTAGACATATGGGCGGAGTCTATTTTTAGACTGCCAGGCTAAAAATAGAACAGTCGAATATTATTAGCTCTTAATAATATTTGTACTATAAACATTATCTTATTCTCTTGGAGCACTTCAATTCGAGCTACGGATGTGGCACATGCAGCTGCCAGAAGAAAAGATGTGGTTCCTATGGATTAACGTGAGTTATTGCATGGAGGACTTCAGTTAGGACTTCAATGATTGAGTTCTGTGGAGTTGGATCAGGAGTTGATGGAGTTGTGTTCAGTTTGACTTAGTTGAACTAGTTGTAGTTAGTCTAACTGGAAAATAGACTAATGTCGAGTGATGTGAATTAGTTATTAATTAATTCACTAATTATTAACTCATAAAGCAAATGAAGAATACATCAGTTAACTCAGTGCATGGACAGTTCAGTGGAGACAGGTGTTAGAGATGAGTGAAAGGGGAAGACAGCTGTCAATTGTGACTATAGTTGTGCATGTGATTTGCACAATCAGTGGGATTGAGTTGCCAATGAGGATTGCGTAGTGTCACACAAGGGAAATATGAGTTTGGAGATTCATTCTCGTTGTATTCTCAGCAGGTATTGCGCAATGGAGGCAGGCAAGCAGCAGAGGTGATTTGAGGCAGTGATTGATTCAGATCTATGTTGTATTATGTGTAACAGGTGGAGCTAGTATTGTACTGTGTACTATTACATGATCTCAATAAATATAATATACAGATATTTGTGGGGTTTTCAGCTTCATGCTTTCCCCGGGTACATATTGTGTTGATATGTGTGATTGATGCTTCAATGTGCGCATGTGTATGTTTCTGAATACTGCTAAATTGATGATCAACGTAGATGAGATTATGTATTATGCGTGCATTCCGCAATAGTGTATAATCAGGATAATCTCGGTTGAATAAGTGTCATGTTATTCATAAAATTTCTACAAATCAGGACTAAAACCAAATGCAGAAAGAACTTGGAGGAGGAAAGAGTGCCTTACTTAGTCAAATGCATTCGCCATGTCGAGCTTAATAAGCATACCTTGTTCTTTGCGTTGAGGGCTGGAATGGATGATTTCCTATACAAGTATCACGTTGTCCAGGATATGCCTGCCTTTGACAAATCCACCTTGGTTGGGAGAGACGAGTTTTTCCAGCAACGACTTTATTCTATTTGCAAGTAACTTGGTGAGTATTTTGTAGGATGAATTACATAGCGACATTGGCCTGAAGTGGTCGAACGCCACCGGGTTCGCTTCTTTAGGGATTAGAGCTAGGAAAGTGGAGTTTGTGCTTCCTCCCATTTTGGCTTTTTGGAGGAAGCCTTTGATCATTCGGTACAAATCAGCCTTGATGGTGTCCAAAAAGATTCTATAAAAGTGGATGGAGAACCCATTGGGTCCTGGAGCTTTGTCTGGTTCCATATTCCATATGACATTGCTGATTTCGTCTTCAGTGAAGGGCTTCAGGAGTATTGAGTTATCCTCCTCGTTAACTAGTCTTGGAAAGTGCTTGAGGAATTCTTGTGATTCCTCATCATCATCCGCACCTTCTTCTTTGTACGGATGTTGAAAGTGAGAGGTTGCAACCTCTTTTATCAGATTGTGCCTTTGAGAACAACCCCATCAGGTGAGGTGATTTCAGCATTATGGTTTCTAGAAAGTCAATTTCGGATTTGCTTGTGAAAGAAGGCTGAGTTTTTGTCTCCTGGCACAAGCCAAAGATTATGTAATTTGAGTCTCAAGGATTCTTCCTCCTCTTTGAATGATTGGAGAGTGCTGAGTTGGAGTTCTTGCTCATTCTAAATCTCTAAGCAGGTGATGTCTTGCAGCTCCAGGCTCCTTTGCAAATCAAGCAGCTGCTTTATATTGTGTTTTTTATGACTAGTGGGGGAGTCTGTGGGCTTTTTTATATATTCTTTCAAGCTTGTTTTGGTGGCCTTTAGATTTTGCTCCCACACATAGTTGGGCGATCCATGAATATGGATGGACCAGGCCTTCTTGACTATATCCATAAACCCTTCTCTGTCTGCCTAGAAAGGGATGAACCAGAAGGGGATTGGCCCAAATTTTCCTCTTCTTCCACCAGAAGAAGAATGGGCTTATGATCTGAAGTCAGCTTTGGCAGAATTTTTGTGGAGGTGATCTTCTTTTCGGAGAGGAAGGTTCTCTGGAGTAGGAATCTATCCAGCTGGGCTGAAATGTGCTCTGCCCCAACTCTGTTATTTGTCCATGTGCAAAGCCTTGTTTTTGGCTTAAAGTCCAGTAGATCTCATTGTTGAATCAAGTCTTCCATGAAGGGAAGGAAGTGGTCCTTGCTACTGATTCCTCCTCTTTTTTCCTTTGGGTCAAGGATTAAATTGAAGTCTCCTACTAGAATTATATTCTCGAGGGAGTAAGCTTAAAGGAAGTCGATCAGGGTTTGCCAACAGTCTTTCTTTTCTGCATAGAGGACAGGTACGTAAAGGTTAAAGAGAGCAAAGATAAACTTATTAGGAAGGTGTCAGAGTTCGGTGTAAATCTATTGTTGCGTCTGAAAGGAGCTCTTAAGTTGAAACTTGTCTTCCTCTCCCAGAGAGTGGCAAGCCCACCGCATGTACCCCTTGCACTTACTGCTTTTCCAGATTTTGTTTTCCATTTTACTTTACTAAGATCTAGAAGGGCTTCCCCCCCTATTTTAGTCTCTTGGAGCATGAGGATCTCGGGAAAATATGATTTTAATAGGTTCTTGATTGCTTCAGCTTTTGAGGGATTCCCTAGTCCTCTGCAATTCCAAGAGGCTAATTGCGTTATTTACTAGCAGAGGCAGGGGAAGTACCTCCCTTGGGAGGCCTGGTTCTAGTATTTCTGCCAATGGACATCTCAATTGTGGGTTGGTTGCCTTGCATTTTTTATCTCTCCGCCTCTTCTTCTCTAGCCTCTCTGTGAGATTTCCTCCCCACTCTTCTTGAATGCCTATCAGTTGTCTCATCTTCCGAGGATCCCGAGATCTCTGGAGTCTTCTTCCTTGTTATATTTACATAAGTTGGGGAGCTGGAGACACCTTTTGGAATTCGGGTTTGGAGAGGGCTTGTTTCCTCCTGCCTTTTGTATTCCTCCATGATGATGGCCTGTCGTTCAACCTCTTTATCTGCTAGATTTGGGTGTTTTTCTGGTGTACTAAGTATATCAAAGGGATTGGTGGCTATTTCGGCTCTTGGAGGGACTATGCTCCCCTCCACTTGGACTATGTGAGGAGAACCACTCCCTGTGGACACTCCTTTCCCTTTGTTTCTGTTGTTCTGATTAGCCGTTCTTGGTTTCTGGACCTGAGTCCATTTATCTCCTTTTGCATTCTCGGCCCCCACCTATGATTTCTTTTTACAGTGCCTGGCAAAGTGCCCATAGCCATGGCAATGTCGGCATTTAAATGGGAGTTTCTCATAATCTAGCACTTGGATGTGAGACCAGTTAGCCACCGTGAGTTTGATTGCTTCAGGGAGGCCTTCCTCCAGGTCAAATTCTACTCAAATTCTCGCACAAGAGTATTGGTCCCTCCTTTTTGCTCCATCGATGTATTTGCCAAGTTTATTGCCTATGGTTTCTAAGGATTTGGGTTTCCAAGAATGCAAAGGTAAATGAGGCAAGCACACCCAAATAGGGACAAATGAGAGCACATCTTGTGTCCGATCGAAGTCTGGAGTCCATTGATTCAAGTACAAACCTTGAGGCCCCATGAAATACAAGCCCTTTCTAAATATGAGGTTCTTGTCTTCCATCACTTCAAATACAAATACAAAGAAGCCTTTACCGACAAAGTGACTTTTGATTCCTTCCTTGACGAGGGATCACCAGTTCCTTTGCACCCAAGTATCTATAGCTTTAGGTGAGGGCCATAGCCCAATGAACTGTCCAATAAGCCCTCTTTTTGCTAGATCCAACACTGCTTTGCAAGGTTCTTCAGTCGTCAGAGCAACTATGGGGATATATTCCATTCTTTTGACAAACTTTTGTTGGTTTTCAGTTGCTGGCCGTTTATTGCTTGTCGCTAGCAGATCCCGAAACACAGTTAGCTCAGGTGGAAGGGAAGGATCCAGTTCTCTAGCCCCCTCCTGGGGCCATGGCATTAGATCTGTGCAGAGTCTCTCACTGTGTGCTCCTCTCGCAAAGAGCTCTCCACGGTTAGGGTTAATATGAAATGGATTTAACTTAAAGGGTTCTTATTCAATTTTGGCATCCTAAACAAAAATACTTAATTTTTATAAATTATTTAATGCAAACTATTACAAAATATTATGACAATTGTAACTTGTTTATAAATTATTTGGTGAAGCAAGACAGTTGAATGTTTGCGGATCTTAACATGCTCTGCAACTTAAACTAGGGTTAGGGTTTTGAGGTTGGGCACCATGGCGGGACGTGCAAGGGGGAGTGTTGCTCCCTCCTACAGTCAAGTAGTTATGGATATAAGTAAGGAAGCGGGAAAGCAGCGTTTCAAGAAGCCTCTAGAGAAGGCAACAGGAGCAAGTAATACGGACACGTTGGGAGGAAACAAACCGCATGAACAGGAAGAGGAGCAGCAGGAAGCTAGGAAGGAAAAGGAGAAAGGGGATAGCAGTCAAAAACATACTTCTATAAGAACATCTGGGGTCTACAAACCTAATTCAAACATCATTCCTCGGGTCATCTTGAGCGACCCTGCGCTACAAGCGCATAGGGATCATATGACGGAATATGATATTATCTACAAATTCATGGGAATATGGTCGATGGAGAGGGCATTGCATGTCTGGATAAGGAGCCACTGGAAGCCAAAGGGGGAGATTACCCTTCATCTGGGATCCATGGGCTTTTTCGCGGTAGTATTCACAAGCCTAGAGGATAAAGACAGAGTATTTGAAGGAGGGCCATATTTCTATGTTGTTGTAGGTATCTACATGCAGCCTTGGATAATGAACTTTGTTTTGGAACACGAGACATTTTCATTGGTTCCTGTATGGATCAAACTATACTCCCTTCCTCTGGATTATTGGTTACCATAATTGTTGAAAACAATAGGCAACGAACTGGGGCATTTTCTAAAGATTTCAGATGCAACTCTGAAAGGAAAATATACCTCCTTCGCCCGAATCTATGTGGAAATGGACTTATCTGGAGCACTCCCGGATGTGATAATTTTAGAATTATATGATGAATAACGGGTACAGGCAGTGGACTATGAGCACATCCCATTTAGGTGTTGCAAATGCCATGAGCATGGGCATCTATATAGAGAATGCCCAACAAACAACATCGAGAGAAATGTAAAAACCACGGTGGATAAAAATCTTGAGGGTTTCACCAACGTTGGGGGCAAAGGGAAAGGCAGAAAGAGGTCATAGAAGAAGATCAATGAAGAAAACAATCGAGCCACAATAGCTTTAAGATCCTAGAAGAAGAAGACAGAAACAAAGAAACGAACCAGGAAATGGAGAACACTATCATTGTGAAGGAAAGAGATGAAAGCATGGAAGAAATCATAGAAACCATGATGGAGATAAATAAGGACCATGAGATGACTCCAAGTGAAGCGGGAATGGAGAACCATGAACTACAGGAGATTCTAGAGAGGGAAAATATAGATCTAGAAAAAATTATGGAACAGGGAACGACCAAAGGAGTGGACTCCCTGCCAAAAGATGAATATGATAGGGTTCAAAAGCTATTCCTATGGAGATCATAATCGAAAGGAAATGGAATCAAAAGAAATCATGAAAGCCAAGAATACAGAGGGGTCAAAACTATGGAGAAGACACAGGCACTATCTCCGAAGAACCCAGGTAGGAAAAGAGGAAGAAAAAGACATAAGGAGTTGTTGAACGAATGTGGAAAACTATTGATTAACTCAGGTAAGATGAAAGATCTTACCAGCTACTCCTTTACTAATCTTTCTTAATGAAGCTCACAACCTAGAATATTATAGGCTTAGGAAGTAGAAGGAAACAAAGAAATCTCAGTAATAGAATAAAAGAAGTAAAACCAGATATGGTGTTTATTCAGGAGACAAAATGCTTGATGGATAAGATTAGAGAAATACATAATAAATGGCTAATCAAGTATGAATATCTAGAGGTTAAAGAAAAAAACTCAGCAGGGGGGATTCTCACGTTGTGGGATCCACAAAAATTTGGAATACTAGATGTTGAGGCATCTAGGAACTATCTTTCTTTGGTTTATCAACCTTTAGGGGATAAGGAGATATACATGGTCACTAATGTATATGGCCCTCAAAAGCAAGAAGATAAATTCAAGCTTCTTACCTCCCTTGAGAAACTAAGAGCAAGATACCGTAATATACCCTGGATGGTTGCAAGAGACTTCAATATGATAAAATCCCTTATAGAGAAAAAGGGGGCAACAGGCAGCTAAGTAGAGACTCCACGACTTTCCAGAATTTCATAATGAATATGGGGTTAGTGGACATGGAGACAACAAATGGGACCTTCACCTGGAAAAACAAGAGGGGAGGGGCTTCACAAGTCACCTCTAAATTATACAGATTTATTATCTCAGAGGAACTCTTTCTCTCAGGCCCGACCATGACAGCTTCTATTCTTCCCTTTGGAGGTTCGGATCATTGGCCTGTTCAGCTGGAAGCCACTTTTATGGGCATACCAAAAAACAGACCCTTCAGGTTTGAGAATGCCTGTCTCTCTCATCCTGAATTCAACAATAATATTAACAAATGGTGGAAAGAGGATCTAAACATTCAAGGCACCAAAATGTTCATGCTCCAACAGAAACTTAAACATATCAAAGCCAAGCTTAAAAGCTGGAACAAAAAGGAATTTGGAAATATCTTCAAAGCCAAAAGAGAAGCTGAGCAGAAACTTCAGGAAATCAATAGGATGAACATCGCAGAGGGCTTTACCGAGGAGCGGAAAAAGCGAGCTGAAACTTTGCAGGAAGAATGGGAAGATCGGTGCTTACAAGAGGAGATTTTTCTAGAGGCAGAAGTCAAGGATACAATGGATAAAAGAGGGAGAAAGAAACATGAAGTTCTTCCACAAATCCACCATGGATCATAGGGCACATAACATAATTACTAAGCTCAAAGACTCTAAAGGGAGAGAAATTTTCTCTCACAAAGACATGGAATCTCTCCTTGTACAACACTTCCTCAGTATTGCAAAGGATCCCCTGGAGGATAGATCCAGGTTCATCAACCATTTCACACAGTACATCCCCTAGCTGGTCACTAGAGAAGATAACCACAATCTTAACAGGCCAGTGTCGGAAGTGAAGGTTAGTGAGGTGATCAATGAAATGCAAAATGTAAAAGCTCCAAGCCAGGATGGGTTTAATGTAGACTTCTTCAAAGCATGTTGGAAAATAGTCAAACAAGATATCCTTGAGGTGGTGAAAGACTCAAGAAGATCTAAGAAGGTACTGAGGGCATTTAATGCTTCCTTCATAGCTTTGATCCCAAAAAAGGAAAATGCCATGACTCCAGATGGATTTAGACCCATAGCCTTATGTAATGTGGTGTATAAAATTATTTCCAAGGTGATAGCCAATAGACTCGAGCCACTTTTACTAGCTCTCATCTCAGAGGAGCAAACAGGATATGTGGAAGGAAGACAAATTCTTAATAATATTATCCAAGCTCATGAGGTGGTAACTCTCTCAAAAGCAGCAAACAAACTGGTATGATCATTCAATTCGATTTGGCGAAAGCTTATGACAAGCTAAGTTGGTATTATATAAGGGAAGTTCTAAAAGCCTATGGCTTCGACCACAACTGGATAAGATGGGTTATGTCACTGGTCACCACGACTAGTTTCTCCATATTGCTTAATGGCACTCCTTCAAGACTCGTCACACCCTCCATAGGTCTCAGGCAAGGGGATCCGCTCTCACCCTTCCTCTTTATTCTTGTGATGGAAGGGCTTGGTAGAGCATTCAAAACAACTAATGCTAAAGGAAGAATCTAGGGCATCAAACTCACCTTGGATGGAGCGGAAAATACACATCAACAATTTGTGGATGACACAATGCTGCAGGGCCTACCCACTGTCAGGGAAGCCAGAATGATCAAACAAATTTTGAACGATTTTGCTATGGTTGCTGGCACAGAGGTAAACCTCAACAAATCAAAAGTTTTTTTCTTTAACACTGACATTTATATTCAACGTAATATCACCAGAATTCTTGGGTTTCAAAGGGACTAGCTACCTTCGAAGTATCTTGGCATACCTCTCAGAGATAAACCTCTTAGCAAGGAAGTGTGGGAGCCAATTGTAAATAAATTGCAGGATGAGATCTGAAAATGGACATGCAGGTCTTTAAATTTGGCGGGGCGCCTTGTGCTTACACAAGCTGTATTGCAGGCCATTCCCATATTTATGTTCTCAACTCTTCCCACTCCTAAAGGAGTCAAGCAGCAGATTAGGAGCATACAAATGGACTTTCTATGGGGCAAAGGAGAGGTAAAAAAGAAATGGGCTTTAGTCGCATGGGAAAAGATCTGTAAACCCAAGAGCCACGGTGGCTTGGGGCTGCATGATCCGAAAACCATCAGCAAGGTCTTGGGAGCCAAACTTTGGTGGAGATGGATCAAGGAATCGGCTACTCCCTGGGCTAAGCTATGGAAGGAAAAATATGCAAAGAATTGGCAGGACAAAGATCACATTAGAATGTCCGGACACATAAAGGGGTCCCACATTTGGAACCTTGCTTGGGATAATAAAAGTATTGTGTAGCAACATAGTTTCTGGGAAATTCGAGCTGGGAACCTAGCATGATTTTGGGAGGATAACTGGCAGCAGGAACCCAACTTGTACAAGGATGAATTAGCAGCTCTCAAGAATGGCACAGATAACAAAGGTCTACTTATGGTAAAAGACTTCTGGGACCAGGAAAGGAACAATGGAAAATGGAGAACTTGGAAGGATCTAGGCCATAATGAAGAGAGTCCTATGAGGGCCCAGGCATACTCTCTTACCCGGGATCTAGAGCATAGGAGAATTCTGGTATCCTCCTTGTCTAACCAGCTAAGATGGGGAAGAACGACGAAGGAAACTTTAATCTCAAAGAAGCTAAAAAGGTAGTAACAGGATTTAACTATCCTTATCCTGATCAGGTTTGGAAGAATCTGTGGCAGAGCCCCCATTGGATGAAAATAAAACTATTTATTTGGCTAGTTCATCATAGGAAAATCTTAACTTGGGAGAATCTCCTGAAAAAAGGATTCATTGGACCTTCCAAATGCTACCTTTGTGACTCACAAGAGGAGATGATGGATCACCTTCTTAACCTCTGCCCATTCACTTCCATCGTGTGGGAATGGGTGGCCTCAATCTTTAAGCAAACTGATAGGGATAGAATCAACATCTCTAATACTTTGAAGAATTGGAGGAAAAACTTCTCAGGGAATGAAATTATTAATAGAGCCTGGACTCTAGTTCCAGGCTTTGTCATCTGGAATGTCTGGAAAGAGTGCAATAGTCGAATCTTCAAGAACAAAGCCAGCAAGCCACAACACATAATTGAACAAATTTTAAGGCAACTCAAAGATAGAGTCAGTAGCCTGTTGAGGACACTTCCTAAGGACCCTCCTCTGCCCCAAGATGCGAGTATTCTCCTACATTTGGGTCTTCAATCCATAAGTCCACAGAGCATTATCAAGGGAGTGAGCCAAATAAATTCAGATATTAACATTTGGAAGCCTCCTCCATATGGTTCCTTAAAGGTCAATATAGATGGAGCATCTAAGAGCAACCAAGGGTTAGTTGGTTTTGGGGGTGTTATAAGAGATGAACAGGGTCTAATTAAGAAAATCTTTCATGGCCACTTGGGAAAGGCAACTAATAACATGGTGGAACTCATGGCCCTAGAGCAATGCTTGGAAATATTGGTGGATTTAGATTCTCATAATGTCATCATTGAAGCAGATTCAGAACTGATTATCAGAGCAGCCAAGAAAATATGTAATGGTACATCGTCAGATAAAGTGTCGAAACACTAGAGGCTCTCGCAAATATTTCACCGTATCTACTCCCACCTACAAATCCTAAAAACGGTAAGCTTTGTCCATGTGAAGAGAAAAGCTAACATGGTAGCAGATCGTTTGGCGAACGAAGGTGTGATTAAAAAGGAAAGGGACACGTGATATGTCTGGGAGCTGATACCCCAAGGCAAACTATTAAAGGACTGTCTCGATCAGGCTGCCAAAGATGTGGAACAATGGGAAAGGTCGAGATCAGAGGAGGAAAACGAAGGAAGCATAACTGTAAGGACAGATTCTAGAAGCGTGGCAGGCTCGTTACAGTGATTCATTGAATCAATGGATACACAGTGATTCAGCGAAAAGCAGAGAAAATGGGGATTAAGCATAGATCCATCGTAAATCCATCCAAGGAGCAGGAAGCGTCAGAAGGGAGGATCGACGGTCACCGCTCGGCAGTAAATAGCGAAGTGGCTGCTTATACCACAAGTGGTATTTCAGAAGGGGCATAAGCAGGAACTAGTATTCAGAGGATGGCATCTTATTCCTCTCGGCAAGCGACATGTAGCAATGGGTAGGAAGAGGATACTGCTTTTTGGGCGGATATTCCCCAAGCTACATGTCCACCCGAATTATATGTAGACCATTGGATCCATGAAGGGATGATCAACAGTGGAGGGTCGGATGCATTGGGAATGCGGGCCCGCATTTTTAGGGTCGCGAATGTAATTATTTTGCATTCTGAACTTTTAGGTAGTGGGGTCAGGTATTTTTATATTATTTTACCTGGGTTAACCATATATATAGATTGTGGGGTTGGTTGTGCAAGCCAATTCTGCTTCATATAGGTCATGTGGGCCATTTTTTGGTAAACACAAGGAAGTTTGGTTTACCTTGTAAAATATGTAATATAACGGTTTCGGTTAATAGAAAGATCCACTTCTATTTGACAAACAAACAAACAAACAAATAAAATTGGTGAAGACAAAAATTCTTAATTTTTATAAATTATTTGATGTAAACGATATCCTAAATTTTTGGTAGAGTATTCTAGGGCGCTTGAGAGAACCATGTTGAAGGAACTATGAAATATGACTCCATAACTTTTGGAGTTGGTAAGATGCAAATAAGATTATGAGATGGGTGGGTTACTATATGAAAATCTTAAATTCACATCTTGAACAAAGAAAAAATCATCCCCATTAACTAGATTATTACGAGCCATACTTGGCATTTAGGTATCCATTGCAATTGAAATGTGTCTAAAATTACCTAATAGTGGAAGAGGTGGAAATAATCATGAAATGATAAATGAGTAAGAATATACAATGCATTAAAATGCCCTTTTCGATGATCTTTTACTTCTACTAGAAAATATTCACAAGTTATGTTAACCATTCTCACTCACTAACAAATCAATCTTTTTTGTAGTAAATAAGTATATCTACAAGTTAATTATTTATTTAATGTGATAGCAACAAAATAAAAATTATTTTCCTAAAAAAGTGAGTGGGTTTAATGGATCAATATTGGTTTCAAGTTGAATAGACAACATTAATAAAATTTGTAGTATTATCAATGGCACGGAAGAATGAAACTTAAGTTTACTAAAGAAAGTGAGTGAGCCTAATGGATAAGTATTGGTTTCAAGATAAATAGATAGTGGTAGTGCCTCCAATTATGTAATAATGGTTGTTGGTTTTTATTAGAAGTTCAATTGTATGAGTTCATAAGGAGCAACGACATCATTGCTCCGTTTGACATTTTCAATGTTGGGGGCATGGGCTTTACAAATTTTAAAATTAACCTTAGGAGTTTAATTTCCACCATTACATAGAAGAAATCATGTAGCAAGGATTCTAAGATTTCTTATAGGATTTTCGAATCTTAAGGGGAGAGGTTGAGGGTGGGAGCCAATTGTGGAGGGAATAAATTGTGCCATGAGCCATCAAAAATTGATTGACTTTCACACATTCCTAGAAGTAACATTTTTCTTTTGAGAAGATCATCTTTCTATTCAACATTGAAGTTTGCCCCAACTAAGATTCAACATAGCTTGGGGCAAAAAAGTCTAAAACTTCAATGTATATAAACCTTGTATTATACCTACTCATAAATATAAATTAAATCTATTTCAATACTTTTTTTCTTTAATTTTAAATACAACTCAATTCATTTCATTATGATTATATTAATACATTTAATAAGTAACGTATTATGAAAATAATCCAAATGTTATAACAATATAGTATTATATTATTTTTTATAGCCAATATAATTATTTCTTCTTATGTTATAAATCAAATTAATGTCAATAAATGTTAAGCTATAGCAAATTAATTTCATAAATAATTGGTTACATTTATTATATTATATTATTTGATTTTTATCTAGTATATTAGTTGCGAGTTTTTTTTCACAGATGGGAAAAACCTATCAATGAACTTAGTTGTCAAACACTCACCTCGACATAACTGCGTTGGTGTCTGTAAGGGGGCAGGTCTTGCAACTCCTGCCAAATGCCTCTCGGCAATTGGGTCGTCAACCTATTTCCTTAACATGTTTAATTACATGTTTGTGTATAGAAGTCATTAATTGCAATGTACATTAAATAATATAATTTTAATTAATAATATATTAACAATTACGAAATTTTATGAATTTATATTTATAATTTATTTTTAAGTTATTTGAGTACAAAGGACAAATACATTAGATGTTCAATGATAATGACTTTTTCTTGAAAAACCCATTCTTATTTATAGTCACATCAAAACAATTTTTTTATTAATTTTATTTTGGTGCAACTTTTCAATTGAATTTAATCATGGTTACATGGATTGTAGTGCAAAAAGTGAATTGCAAATTCATAAGTATTATTTTATTATTTTAGCTATTATTTTATTATTTCCTTAGGAGGCCCATTTAGACCTCCAAATTCCCCTATTGTATTAATATACTCTCAATTGTGTGACGTTACCTTAATTAGGTCCAACCCTCTTGATTAAGTAACACAGTTTGACCATTGTGCACTGCCTATTCACTACCCAATCTAACAGTCACTCAATAAACAACACCATAACGTACAAGCTAGTTTTGGTTTTGGTAAACTTGTAACTTCCATTCGCTTATTAAGGCACTTTGAGAACTTTAAAACATTTAGCAAGACTTATGTAAGCTTTGAGGAAGAGGAATTGAGAATAGGTTAACAATATATAAGCCTAATTACATGTGTAGAAGTTGAAAATAAAATTGGTTCATAAACAAGGGACTTATAATGCACCCACTTCACCATCATGGATACTTTGTAGAATTAACTTTTTGATCCCTATTTCTCTAACTTATGCAAAGATCTTCGTTCTTTGAATGGGTACAAGGCCTCAATTCCTAGTTTGGTTATGAATGCAACTATTCTTCAAGATTAGAGGACTAATAATGCAATAGTAATCATGCCAATACAAACTAAAACTTTACCAATATCTTGTATATGAGAGTCATTTCTAGTGTAACTCCTTGAAGATATCCAATTGAAATAAAATTGTCAATATGATCATGTTGAGATACTATCACGGTTCTATGTGTGTATTCAGTTCTTATCATAACACTATAGTTCTAGGGAAATTGCTTCACGTATATCACATATCATAAAGTGCAATAAACACAAATCCAAGTATTGACAAGAATGCAAAGTCGAGCATTTAACGTGACCAATGATACGCTAGTAGGTAATATCAAACCTCTTGCTCACAAATATAAGTGAATTATAGCTCTATGCGCAGTGGAACTCGCTCTAGCATATCCATAACATTTTGTTGCAATATATCATATAGTCAAAGCAACCCCATGCTTCAACCTTTGTTTAGATTTGGCACCCTCTATTGTAGACTTGGACTCACTGCACCAATTACCTTCTTTGTGAACAAAACAAATAATACAATTGGTGAAATTGATTGCTCCAATATATACAAGGGACACTAATATTTAACTTGGTGGAAATGCTTATTATTCAAGAAGAAAAACCAATGCCTCAATTCTAGGTTCCATATTCTAGGCTCAAGCTTCAACTCAAACTTTTTAATGCAAACCATACTCATAAATCCAATGACTCTCCCCATTGACTGGAAGGCTAGATTCAAAGCTTTCACATGCAAATGTTAAGTTGGACACTTGTTAAAGTCTTCAACACTAAAACAATTAACAAATACATGAAATTGATTAACAATAAGACAACCACTCAGTGAAGAAGACATTATTAAACTTCTTGTAATCACAAAAAAGTGATAACCAGAATATTGAAAGTGAAAATTGAAGCATGTATTTAATAATTAATTTGAGCCATGTCCAACCAACCAATCAATATATGGTCAACACGAGAGAGACCAAATTGTTTCCTAAGCAATATGTTGGAAAATGTAACTAGGTTCATTCTTCATAATTATCTTTGTACTTGTATCAATATATGTTTCTTGTAAAAAGCAAAAAGAAGAAAAAGAAAATTATTATTATTATTATTATTCTAGTCAAGCATGTTCTTCATGCTTATAGGGTTTATTGAGTCAAGAAGAAAAATAAATATGTCAAAGTCCAATTTGGAATATTTTGTATCAAAATAAAAATAATATCTTTCAGTTTAAAATACTCATTTTGACCCCAAGACGAAGTCGACCCTGCTAGGAGACGTCAGCCTAGAAGAGGCCCAATTCGACCCATGGATGGATATAAAAGGAAGAGAATTTGTCCTCATTTGAACTCTCGCACTCACAAGGTTGATCTCTGAACAACAATAAGAAAAAAATTAGTGAGATTCAAGGAAGAAAGAACAAGAAGTCAAAGCAGAGAGAGTTGAAATTTCTAAGAGGTCTGGGGTAATTCTGCAAGTTGTAGGTTCACAGTTGTAGGTCTGAATTGCAGATCCAAGTTGTAGGGCCAAAATTATGAGTTTGACCAAATTTGTTTAAGTTGGACCAACATCGACTTTGATGACTTTGACTTGTTTAACGAAGGTTCTGAAGGAGGGTTGAGTTGGGGCTTGTGGAGGTCTTAATCTTGGTCTTTGGGTCTTGGATGTCCCACTATGATTTGATTCTATAAGAAGATAAGTTGTTTGGATTTCCCCCTTGTGGGGTTTTGCCCTGGATTGGAGCTTATATCTTGTATTCTTGTGATCTTCACGCACTTTATGTTTTGATAATTGCTTGATGAAAAAGATATAATAAAGTAATACAAGCCAACAAACTCTCACAAGTAATTTTCAAGTAAGAGGAATTAACCCTAATATATGAATACATTGATTTATCAACATGGTATTAGAGCTAAGGTGAAGGAAGGACAACTTGAGGATCACTTTTATTGGCACTCTCATTGGAAAATATTCTTGAAGTAGTTATTTATTCTCTCCCTCTTCAATGGCAAGCTATATAAAGAAAGGCCTTGAGACTCTTACAATTCTCTTTGAAACTATCCAAGTTTGCATTATCAAGTTCATATCCAAGCTATCTAAAGAAGTCATGGTTGGAAGTCTCTTTTCCACTCTCACAAGTACTCTTGAAGATGATAGTATACGGGTAATCGACAATGGAGGCTCAAGACATATGACAGTGGAATGTGGTCAAGTCCAAACCTTATCAAAATGAATCTCTTCTAATTCAATTGAACTTGGAGACAAGAAGAGCTAGTCAGTCAAAGAAATTCGATCTACTTCTTTAGAGCTGGAAATAAGTGGAAACATTCATCTCCACAATATACTCTATGTTCCAAGTTTGAAAAAAAAACCTTTCTCTCTAATTCTTGCCTAGAAGATAAAGGTGATAGGGTTGTAATTGTTGATGGCAAGGTTATTGTATGTGGTAAGGTATCTAATATTAAATATGCTAAGGCTAATGAGATTCATGAGGGGAGGTTATATAGGTTTCTAACATGTCTTCCTCAAGATCTAGTGCATTTAGATATAAACCCTTGTGAACCATGGCATATAAGGTATGATCACCTTCATTATATATCGCCCTCATTGAATCATATGGTTACTAGTTGTTGGTATCCCGAATTCAAAGAAGAGCGTGGAGTCTATAAGGGATGTGCTCTTGGTCAGAATGTGAAGAAACATTTTGCAAGCAGTGATACAAGATCCAAGGAAATTTTGGATCTCATACATTCCAATGTTTATGGACCTATGGCAGAAAAGTTTCTTGGAGATCGTTAGTACTATGTAAAATTCATTGATGATCCCTCTAGAAAAACTTGGATATATCTCCTGAAGCCTAAGGATGAAGTGTTTGAGAAATTTCAAGAGTTCAAGGAAAAAGTAGAAAAATTGATAGAAAGGAAGATCAAAACCCTAAGACCAGATAATGGTGGAGAATACACTTACAGAGAAATTATGGCTTTTTGCAAGGAGGCAAGAATTAAGAGGGAGATAATAGTTCCCTACAATCCTCAACAAACTGGTGTGTCTAAAAGGAAGCACCAGTCAATTGAAGAATGTGTTAGAGCCATGCTACATAATCCAAACCTACCCAAGTTCTTATTGGGAGAAGTTGTTGCAATAACAATATATATACAAAATCGAAGCCCACATAAAATTCTTAATGATATGACCCCGGTAGAAGTGTTCATGGGAAAGAATCCAAGCATTGATCATCTTTGAATATTTGGATGTCCTATATACATTCACAGTCCTAAAGACAAAAGGAAGAAATTGGACCCTGCATGTATAAGAGGCATATTTGTTGGTTATAGTACATCGTCTAAAGCTTACATAGTCTACATCAAATAAGATTGTTGTATTTGAAAATATTGCATATAAAAAGTCTAAGGGAATTCTTATTGATTCTGATGAGGAAGAAGAACCTATCTCTAAAGAAGTCTCAAGGCATGAAAATACTCAAGAACCTACAACCAATCATGAAGAAACTGAAGAACTAAGTGAACAACAAGCCATCATTCCAAAAACTCGAAAGAGGCCAGCTTGGTTAAGATCAACTCTATAGGAAGTCAAAGGACATGAAACAACTAAAGGAACTTTTAGAAAAAGCAAGAAACCTAAAAGGTATTCAAGTTATGCAGCTTATGTGCCTAAGCTTATTGAAGCATAACCTACCACTTATGTGAAGGCAACCAAACATGAAGAATGGAGGAATGCAATGCAAGAAGAATACTAGTCTATAATGAAGAATGATGTATGGGAAATTGTTCCCAGAGCTAGAGACAAATCTGTTGTCACTTCCAAATGGGTATACAATATCAAACATGTAGTTGATGGAAGCAGTAATAAGTATAAGGCAAGTTTTGCCGCAAGAGGCTTTTCTCAAAAGGAAGGAATTGACTATGAATAAATTTTTTCTCCAACAACTAGGGATATAGATCACTTATATCTCTAGTTTCTACTATGGGATGGAACATTCATCAAATGTATGTTAAAACAACTTTTGTAAATGGGACAAATGATGAAGAAGTTTACATTGAGAAACCTTACGGATTCGAGGTCCAAGATAACAGAACACATGTTTCCAGGTTGAAGAAGGCTCTATATGGCTTGAAGCAAGCCCCTAGAGCATGGTATGCAAGGATGAATGCATATCTTATAAGACTTGGTTTCATCAAGAGTTTTGTAGATCCTAATATCTACATCAAGGTGGTTAAGAATGAACATGTGATCATACTACTATATGTGGATTACTTACTAGTTACAAGTGTAGAGCATCGTATTCAAGAATGAAAGAAGTAGTTGGTAGTTGAATTTGACATGAAGGATCTTGGGTTTATGCACTACTAATTGGGATTAAAAGTATGGCATAAATCTAGTGAGACCTATCTTGGTTAAGGGAAATATGTGATCAAGATATTGTAAAAGTTTGGTATGATGGACAGTAAATCAATGACAACTCTGATAATCACTAATTTGAAAATGTTGAGCAGTTTAAAATCAATCCTTGTTTATCCTACATGCTCTCGACAATTGACTGGCTCCTTGATATACCTCGTGAACACCCAACTTGACATATAATATGCATTGAATGTTCTTAGTCAATTCCAAATGGAGTCAAGGTATGATCATTGAATAACAACTAAACATATTTTGAGATATGTTCGTGGGACTGTACATCATTGCCTAAGATATGTTGGTAATGAGATACAGTTATTAGGCTATACAGATTCAAATTGGGGAGGCATTGAGACAGATGGAAGAAGCACTATCAGTGGATGTTTTAGCTTGGAATCTTTTATGATCTATTGGATGAGTAGGAAAAAATATTAAGTTGCATTAAGTAGTGGTGGAGTTGAATATATTGCAGTAAGTGAAGTTGGTAGAGAATTTGTTGGCTTAGAAAGAGGTTATCATATTTATTTGAAGGATTGTTGGACCCTACCATTATAGAGTGTGACAACTAGAGTTGTATAAGGTTGAAAGAGGACCCAATTTTCCATGCTCGGACAAAGCATATTAATAATAAGTATCACTATATTCGAACTTCAGTACAAGATGGGGTCATGAAGCTGCAATACATCTCCAGAAACAAACAAGTAGCCAACATATTGACGAAGTCTTTCCCAAATAAGTTGCTTCAGTACTTGAGAAACAAGCTTGGACTTGTATATATCTCCTCCTTGGTTGAGAGGGAGTGACGCGGGACATTGTATTCTCCATGTGTCATGCACTAGACTAGGACTAACATTTGTAAGTCTAGTGAAGGCACTGGTAGGGATAATGGAGGATTGGATAAGCATATGAGACTGATGCAAAATTAAAAGATAAAATGGGGAGAGTTGGGAAGATGGGAAATCCAATTAGCTTAACCTTTAATTTCTCATTCTGTCATCTTTCTCTCCTATTTAGTTCTATGTTTGCATTTAAATATTAAATTTTCCTCTCTTTTATCTCATTTACTTTCATATTTGCATTGTCATTGATATTTTATTTTAAAAAATCAAGGGTGGCAGGGTGTCCGCGGGGGGGGTGTTATTCTCTTTGGCCTTGAAGAAGAAATGGAATTAGAATACTCATTGAGCATAGGCATAACCTCTAATAACCATGCTAAAATGTATGTTCTCTTCCAAGGCATCATCCTGACTCAATCTTTTCCATGTAGTCTCTAATTATAATAGGTGAATCTAAAAAATCCACCTGCAATCTTAATTTGGGAACCTTTCCTTTGGACTGCACGATTTTCCATATTTACACAAGAGTTTTGAGATCACTCAACTCGATTCCTTGCATTCAAGTCAAACATATTTTAAGAGACTTGAATAGAGCAACAAACAAGTTGGCAAAGTAATCCTCGTCATTCCTTCCCAAAACTTTGAGGCTCAACAAATCCCTCTATAATAACCCCGGGTTAAATTTCCATGTAAATAATAATGTATGGACATTATAAAAGCAAAAATCAAACCAAGGTCATGGGACACGTATTCCAAGTTGAATGAAGGGAAAAACATTACATTGGGATCCACTTGTGGTTAATTATTTATTGGCTATGGAAATTGTCAAGGGCAAGAGGTAAAAGCCAATAAATAGAAATTAATTATTAAATGCCAACAAGGACATGAAGCAAAAATGCAAAAGAAATAAAGCAAAATGAAAGAAATTGGACTTCAGCATGTGGGGAAGAGGAAGGGACAAAAAAAGGAGAAAAAATAGTAAAATAATATGCATGGGGAAAATGAAAAAGAAAAGGGAAAAGAAAAGAAAAGAAAAATGGAGAGATAACATTCTAGCATTCCTTTCAGAAAAAGAGAGGAAAGAGGGAGAGAAGCTACAACATTTGGACACAGGCAAAAGAAAATAAAGGAAAGCAAGGAGCGCAAGAGGAATTCGTGTGGTAGCTAAGAAGAAGGTTTGAACAACAGACAGCAAGGGCAAAAAAGAACAAAGAAAAGAGTAGCCAATAGTAGGATTTTGCAGGTAATAGTGTGCATGTTTGATTATCTTGCTAGGATTTGAATGCATGGTTCATGCATTGGTTTTCCAATCATTTTTACTGTCATTGGCATGGATTTTTGCCCGGATTGACAATCATCTAAAACCTTTCACTATGCCATTTCTTGGATAGCCATGATGTAGTGGGTTCCCTATTTGGTTGAGCTTTGGGTGCCAATAGATTTTGGATCCCAGTGGAGGTGGTCTCAGGAAAATCCTAAGGGTTGAGGGTGGAGATGGTTTTTCCTGGGTAAGCTCTTGACAGATGGGTGGAGATAGGAAAATTCCTCTAGGTATGATGAAGAAACTCTGAGGCATCCAAGCTTGTATTGATTTTGGTGATTTTTGGACCTGGTGTTAGGTGAAATCATTATGGCTTAAGGGTGGACATCCTCTGGATTCCCTGTTTGGTTGTGTTTTGGTTTATCCCATGTAATTCCACATTCATGCATGGAATATGTCATGGGGGTGATTGGGCTAGAAGAAATATTTGGTTCAATGCCAATCTATGGTTGGGTGGAATGTGGAAGTCCCTGACTCGGTTGGTACTATGCATATGTTAATATGTGTTAATCTTTAATGAAGATCAATGAACATAAGTTTTGATTTAATATGTTGATTATGTGACTAGTTTCTTATGGCTCCATTTCTAATTAAATGTATGTCACATGCATTCTATATTTCTTGTTATATGATGTGCTCTTGTTATTGATATGTTTCATGGTTTGACATAATCTTGGATAATTTATATGGACACATGAGCTAATTTTTGTTTATTGCAGCTAGTATGAGAGGGAAACAAGCCTTCTTGATGAACATCTGATGAAACTAATGAAGACAATGAACAAACCATGCATTATTGAGCTACAAGAGTCATAAAGTGTTTGTGTAAATGAATAATATATGTTGGGCAAGAATGAGCCACAATAGAGCCTAAGAATAGAGATTGAAGTCTTATACATATGATTGATAGAGTTCAAGTTTGGGCAGCTAGCTTGAATGCTAGCACTAAAACTATGGAACAAAATTTGTGGGTGCATGCACAGATTCAGGAAATTTCAGCCACAGTCGCACAGAGGATGGGATATGCATGCAGTTGGAGGTCTCTAGGCGCATTGACATGCATGCATGCGTGCGACTGGGAAGTAACTTAGGTCAAGAAGCGGTCTAAGCTCAGGGAAAATGATCACCAGGGATAGATACTCCAGTCGGAGTGCGATCATGTTTCTCTAGGTGTTTGTAGTAAGTTTTGGACAAGTGGACCCCATTTCCATCATTGAATCTTGGAAGTTGGGTTATGCATAGTAACTCTCAACTCATCTTTACCTTGGTGAGCATGAAAAAGTGGGTAAAGGTGGAGTAGGGTGTTATAAAGTGGTTCCAGAGAAGGTTCAGAACACTGAACCTTGGGGTAAATGCAGACTGTTATGCAAATATATATGTTTATCATGCATGCATGTAAATTATTTTATTATTATTCCTATTATATCCATGTACATGATGTTGTTACAATTTTGGTGTCATTATTTTGATTCATGTATGAACCGATATGCTCTTGATATTATTATGTATTGTGCTAATCTATATTGATCTATGCAGATGAAATAGCCTCACCATAAATAAATCGAGGTAATGCTTTTGATTACACCTTTTATTTGATTTATGTAACAATGGTGTGTTGCAAGAAAATAGAAAAACAAAGTAGTTGAGTATAGTTCATATGACTCCCCGCATAGGCCAAAAGAGAAATCAGTGGGATGGGAGTAATAAGTAGAGCAAGAGGGAGAGGGAGACTCTCTTGATCTAGCGGACACATTGATAAGTCTAAGGGCAAATATCATAAGTTGTAAAGTTGATAATGAGTGGTTGATTGAAGCTCAGGAAAGGCTTGCAAAAGCTAAAGAAAAGCAAGTTGAGGTTAATTTAGTTATTCTTCAAAGGCCTTCATATTTATAGAAGCATGGACAACTGAGGAACAATCATGGAGATAGACAAGAAAAAAAGACTAATGGGGTAGATGGAAGTTGGTCTCGTAAAAGGTATAGGATGGACTGTGATGATACAATAAAGAGTGGTAGATCCTTGAGTACACTTGAGAAGAGAGCTAGTATGCATGGATTTTATTCTAGCTCTACTTTTAGGGGACACCATCGCCATCACTATCAGCATCATGATAAGAGGAGTGAGAAGGAGTATTTGCTAGAGGAATTCAAGAAAGCCAAACCTCCTACTTTTGATGGTGAGATGACCGAATCAGAAGATGTAGAAGCATGGTTGCTTGGAATGAGAAAAAATTTCAGACTTCATGATTTCTCAAAGAATATGAAAGCCAAGATAGCTACAAAATGTCTTAAAGGAAAAACACATATTTTGTGGGAAGATGTCAAGCATGTTAGGGGAATCAAGGAAGAGAAGTTGACTTGGGAAGATTTTGAAAGACACTTCAAAAGGAAGTACGCGTCTAAGAGGTATTATGATGGAAAGGCTAAAGAATTCTATGAGCTCAGGACAAGTTTCATGTCAGATGAAGTATATACAACCAGATTTCTAGAGCTATTTATATATGTGCCATATCTCAAGGATGAGAAAGCAAAGATTGAAAGGTTCATTAGTGGATTGCCATTATCATTCAAATACCTGATCGAGTCTATTGAGCCTCAATCATTGGAAGAAGCCATTAGAAAGTTGAAGCATTTCTATGAACAATCAAAGCGCAAGCCTAAGTTCAAGCATGATTGGAAGGGTAGTGAGAAGACTAAAGGAAAATGGCTCAAGAAGTGAGGAAGATCTCGGATGCAGGAGAGAAGGAAAATATGGCTCCTCGTAAGAATGCAATTACAACTGAGAAAGGACGTGGGTCTCAATCTGTGGAGCAGTAGAACAAAGGAAATGGCAGAGAATCAATGAAGTGTTGTACTTGTGATGGATACCATCGTAAGAGGGATTGCCCATTGTATCAAAGTGTTAGGCCTCATATTTACAGTGCTCAAGAGGCGCAAATAGTTGAGGATGTAGCTTAGAGCATTATGCGAATCTATGCAACAGTTGACAATAGGTGGACATACCATCAAACATCTATCATCAAGATGGAAGGTAAGCTTTGTGATAAAGTTATTTATATTTTGATTGATCTGAGATCAAATTATAGCTATATTAGTCCTGAACTAGTGGATCAATGCCATTTGGATAAGGAAGTGCATGTAAAATTTTGGCTGGTGCAGTTGGCTACAGAGACCAAGAGAAAAGTTCACCATTGGGTGAAGTCTTGTGCATTTGAGCTTAATGGCATGCCTACATCAACAAACCTTAATTTGCTTCCTTTGGGTGCTTATAGCATGTTATTGGGCATGGACTAGCTGTTTATTCACGGGACCAAAGTAGATTGTTATGAGAAGGCCATCGAATGCCTAGATGAGACTAGAGAAAAGAGAGTTTTGCATGGAAAGAAAAAGCCTACATCAGTGAGGAAGATTACATGCATGCAAGATAAGCACATCTGCAGAAAAGGATGTTTATTGTTTGCAATACATATCTCCAGTGAAAAAGGGTTACATGATGAGGATGGTGAAGTCCTGAGGAGGTATCCTATCTTACAACAATTTCAGTATGTGTCTCTTGCGGAGATTCCATAGCTTCCCCCTCATAGGGAGGTGGATTTCTCAATTGAGTTAGTACCTGGAGCAGTAGCAAAATCAAAGGCACCATAGAGGATGAGCACTCATGAGTTGGTGGAATTGAAGTTGCAACTTAAAGAGATGCTTGACAAGGGACACATAAGGCCAAGTGTATATCCCTATGGCGCACCAATGTTGTTTGTAAAGAAGAATGACAATAATGTCAGATTGTGCGTTGATTACAGGCAACTGAACAAGGTGACCACCAAGAACAGGTATCCATCACCTCAAATTGATGATTTGTTTGGTCAATTGAAGGGGGCTACAATATTTTCAAAGATTGATATGAGATCAGGATATCATCAGGTGCACATCAAAGAAGAAGACACTTATAAGATGACATTTCATACAAGGTATGGGCACTATGAGTTTGTGATAGTTCTTTTTGGTCATATCAATTCTCCGACCACCTTCATGTGTATGATGAACAATGTGTTGTACCCTTACCTGGATAAGTTTGTGATAGTCTTTGTTGATGATATATGGGTATATTTAAAGAAAGAGAAAGAGCATGCAGAGCATCAAGTTGTATGCCAAGCTCAGCAAAAGTAGATTTTTAAGTCTCAGATTCATTACTTGGGACATGTTGTTTCCAAGGAGGGGATAAAAGTGGATCCAAAAAAGATTAAGGCTATCATGGAATGGCCAGCTCCAAAGAATGTGAATGAGGTCAAATCATTTATGGGACTAGCAGGTTATTACAGGAGGTTCATCAGGAACTTATCCAATATTGGCCATCCTATCACATCTTTACAGAGGAAAGGAAAGAAATTTGAATGGACTGATGAGTGTGCAACCAACTTTGATCAGTTGAAGAAAATGCTTACCAATGCTCCAATTTTGAGGATTGCAGATCCCGATAAGGACTTTGTGGTTTGTATAAATGCTTGGAAGGACAGAATTGGTGGAGTCTTGATGTAGGAAGGACAAGTGGTTTCCTATGAATCACGAAAAATGAATGCATATGAGAAGAATTATGTGACTCGCGATCTTGAGTTGGAATCTATCATTCATGCATTGAAGATGTGGAGACATTATCTCCTTCGCAAGAAGTTCATTTTGATGAGTGATCACAGTGGACTGAGGTACTTGTTTGACCTACCCAATTTGAATGCAAGGAAAGCTAGATGGTTGGCTAATCTCAATGAGTTTAACTTTGCAATCTAGTACATCAAAGAAAAGGAGAACTGAATTGCAGATGCACTCAATAGGAGAGTACAGGTGAATAATATTTAAGTTGTGAGCTCTTATGGGACAAATTTGAAAGAGAAGATATTATGTGCAAGGCAGCATGATGAGAGGTACCAATGGCTGAAGCAAATATTGCAGCAACCAAGTGAGGGTGATAAGGATGAGGAGTATCACCTCAGAACATATGACTTGGTTAGATTCAAAAGTTGCATCTATGTGTCAGATAATAGTGAATTGAAGAAGCTCATTTTGAGAGAGTCTCATGTAAAGACATATTCAGGCCATCTAGGATACCGAAAGACTTTGATAGCCATTAAGAAGTTCTACTATTGGTATAATTTGAAGAAAGAGGTGACCAAGTTTGTTGCTAAGTGATTGGACTATCAATAGGTGAAAGTTGAATGCAAGTCCAATTGGTTTGTTGCAACCTATTCTGTTTCTAGAATGGAAATGGGAGGTGTTGGGTAGCAGATCCCCCCCATAGCATGTTTTTGGGGCTTAAAGCCCGAGTTTTGGTCAATGTAATGTAAAGACCCCGTGAAATGCGGGCACGGAGCACGAGAGTCTAGGGTTGTCTACCCTAAAATAATGTAATTTAATGTATAGTGTCTCGGCCTACCCATGGTCTGTAGACCATGGGATTATATAAATAGAGCGAGGCTCCAAGTGTAAAGATAGTTGGGAGTTTTTGGAGAAAAGTAATAGATAGATGTGAAGGCATGGTTAGAAGATAGAAGTGGATCTAAAGGTATTGGGTCGTAGTAGTAGGTAAAGGCTCTTTAGCTGAGTGCGCAGAGGCCTAGTAGAGTCCGCAGCTGAGTGCGCAGACCCCTGCAGCTGAGTGAGTAGGGCAAAGTCGGATCTGAATTGTATTGAACTTGAAAAGGGTGATTAATAAAGATAAGTTGAGTCGGAATGTTGTGCATTTGTTTGTAAATCTAGATTTCTATGGGTTGTTTATCTTTATGCATTTATATGTGTTTTGGTTATGCGCACTTATCTGAAAGTGAATAAGTAATAAGAACATTGGGTTCGCACAAACTAAGTTAAAGCGCTAATGTATTAGCACAATAAAGATTGGGATCATGATAATACTGTATTCACAAAGGTGCGCACAGGCTGCGAAGGATAGAAAGTTGCGCGGGGTAGCGCAGCACACGGGATTAGGATCACGTACTTCCAGAACCCTCATTAAGACATCCCTAGGGTGCAGAAACCTGGTTCCAGCACCCTCCCATACTACTTCGGGTGAGACCTCAGTCCGCGCTTTGTGGATTGTTGCTGAAAGGGCTAGTAGTATCGGGATTTGCTTGGCAAAACTCACTGTTGAACCTCGGTCAAGCCCCACGTAGCCAATAAATGGTTCTGTTGCCGGGATCGGGATCTACCTAAGGGATGTATGGTGTTGTGCCACTGGAACCCAACAAAGAAGGAAATTGAAGAGTGGTTGGACAAGAAGATTCACAAGTTCGCTACACAGGAAAACAAAAATCCGTAGGTGTCTGAGAAAAGGTGGCTAGATCACTACGTGTATATGGAAATCCACGAGATTTTATTCGCATCCTTTCATTCTGAACTGTATAAGTGGATCGCGAGGTTAGCCGACATCCAAGGAAGGGGTAAGCTCAACCACCCAATAGTGTGGACTCTGAAATTAGTGCGCAGACTAGAGGCATCAGAATATAAGATCACGTGAGCTATGGACCATTGGCTCGACCAGATAATAGGGGATTCATCACTGAGTTCGCAGTAGACACGACTGTAAGCTATAGCGAAGCAGAACGACGTTTTCTCAAGGGACCGCAAGGTAAGTATATTAAATCTTTGAATACCTGGATTAAGATGTTGTTATGTGAAAAGCGGGTTATGCGAATACATTAATGTTTGGGACGACGCGGAATGGAAAGATCTACAAAGGTAGCGGGGAATTAGGAAACAGTCCCTTAATTTCACCTTCGCGTGAAAGTGAGGAAGAGCTCGCTTGAGCCTCCCCAAGAAGTGTTGTCAGTTTGATAGGGCAGCGCATTCCGCGGTTACCACCTCCATCTATCTCCACCCACTCCACCTTCACTAACCCCGCAGTTCAGCATGGCAAGCGCGTTCAAGCTACCCGTATTCAGAGGAGTAGGGAATGAGGATCCAAACCAGTTCTGGTTCGTGGTAAGAGTAGTGTGGGAAGCGCAAGGGGTCACGGGCGACAACATTAAGAAGGCCACATTGGTGAGCACGCTGCAGAATCGTGCGTTGACATGGTATATCAAGCACTATAATGACCACCCAAACGCAAGGATAACAGAGATCAAGAATGCGATGAACAGAGAATTTAGCCGGCCGAAATTAGAGACATAGTCAATCATCGAGTTTAAAGAGATCGTGATTCTCCTAGGCGACACCCCCTGGGATTTGGATCAGCGGCTAAAGAGTACGATCCACGAGGCTAATATGACGCTCACAGATGCACAACATCGCACATGGTTTGTGGCATCCCTGACACTGCACTTGAGGACGGCGTTGTCACAACATAAACTTTCCACCCAGGCTGAAGCATTGGAAATGGCGATGAGGTTGCATGAGACCCCGATACAAGATCTTGGGTTGGGAGTTCAACAAATCCACGTGCAACTAAAAAAACTCTGCCTGGAAATGCAAAGCTTGAAGCATGATAGGGCACTGCGACCATAGACACGTGAGGAAGTATGTTGCGTAAAATGCAAAGGCCAGGCCCATGACAAGGAACCCTATCTAGTATTCGTGAACTACTTGGAAGGAGGGGGGCCAATGCCGTTGAGACAAGAGGCACAGGTAGGGCCAAGTATGACACCCGCGTTATGGTGTGTGATCTGTCAGATAGGAGGAAAACACACGACGAACAATTGTCACTTGTTGCAAAAGTATACACAGACTCCCCAACATTTGTTTTGTAATTTCTGTAGGTCGGTAGGCCACGACGAGCGCACTTGTCATATCTACGAGTTAATGATGGATCAGACCCCAGCCTATAGGATGTAGACATAAATGCGAGCCCTCGACCCAGCTGCGAGGATGGCATGCTCTGGATTTCTGGGGCAAGGTTGAGAACAAGTAGGAATGGGACCAAGAAGGGGCCGCGGACAATTGATTTGCTACAATTGCGGAGGACCAGGGCAATATGCCCACGATTGCACCAACCCGACGAGGATATCCTGTTCTTACTGTGTTCAGTTTGATCATAAAACAATAGATTGTCCTACATTGATTACACAGATGTGCGAAAAAGGGGTGTTCCAGCCTCCTCCGACTTAGAATATCCAAATGATGAGGTCTGAACCGCGTGAAGAAGACCCAAATGTGAACATGATGCTCAAAAGTGGTGCAACCATAGGGGAAGATAAGGGGAAGCAGCCCGAGGAAGCTACATGGGTTCATAACGCTCGTGCAAAGGAACCTAAGTTTGACTTAGAACAAATGAAGGAGACGTTCATAGAAGCTAAGAAGAGCTTCGCGGAGGCCTCCACTTCAGGTAGTAAGGATCAACCAGAGCCAGGGATGGATCCTTATTTGCTTACTACCTTTCTGGAGACATGCATGAAATTGTTGTGCAACAATAAGGCAGTTAAGGGACTACAGGAGTTGATCACTAGATGCGCGGGGTCAGGAGAACCGCGCGTAGTCCAGAAATTAGGAAAGCATGCCTTGCGTACTGGAACGGAGATGAGACTGACTGCGCAGATTGGTGAGTATGAAATGGATCAGGTAATCCTAGATTTGGGTTCGGACACAAATGTGTTACTGAAGCAAACATGGGACTGCATGGGCAGGCTCGCGTTGCAGTGATCCCTTATTCAATTATGAATGGCGAACCAACAAAAGTTTTTGCCCATGAGTAGGTTGCAAGGGGTAACAGTTGATACTAAAGGCGCGAGCACACAGACAGACTTTGAAGTGATAGAGATTGTCGATGACAACAATCCCTATCCCACGGTGTTAGGAATAGACTAGACCACTGATATGCATGGAGTCATCAACCTGAAGAAGTGGAAGATGATATTTGAGAAAAAGTCACTACGTGTAGTAGTCCCATTAGATCCGGTCGAAGGAGCGCACTACACTAAACCAGTGCGAGACGATGAAAGCGACGATGAGTTGGATTGTATTTACCAGATAACGGCGCGAGACCAGGATCGGGTGAATCCGACTGCAGATAGGAGAATCTCATGGGAGCGTTACAACTCCTACACTTCGATTTCAGACGAAGAAGTAGAACGCTGGCAGAACCGGTTGCACGAAGTGACAATGTTGAATTGCAACATGATGATTATATCATTGTGTTGTGTAACAACAGAGGCAAGGGAGCTGCCAACATATGATGGAGTGATAGCGGTGGATGAATTCTTGGAAAAACTTGAAAGCGAAGTATCGGAACAACATCGATACAGTACGCTGGAATGGGCACTGCGCGCAACACCCGCATGATGGTGGAGTACACATCAGGAGACCATTGTAAAATGGCGCGAATGTAGAAGGCAGATGCGCTTATGATTTTGAAGCCCCCAACATCGAACGAGAGCCAGGCAGCCAGGACGAAGCAGCTTGCGTGCTCATCTTTGTCGATGGGTGCAAACGTGTGCTGTGCAAGCACACCCTTGACTAAGGATCGAAAATCGGAACCAGACGTAGCAGTAGGAAAAGCGACACACACCACAAATATTCCACGTAGAAGCATTCAGGAGGGTATCTGGGATCCTGAACAAGGTCCACCATGCTAGACGAACTAATTGGGACTTGCGTGTACCAGCGGTCCGATGGGCCTCTAGGGCCATGTACAAGAATCTGAGCACGGAAACGATCCCAAAGATGATCAGCAGAGTTGAGTCTATAGTTTTGGGCGGAAGGGATCCTCCCACAATTGGGACAATACGCGAGGACCTAGGTAAAGGAATTATGCAGTTACAGGAAGCCATTCAGCGAGGGAACTTAAAACTTCGCGAACTCAAAGAAGATCGGGTACGACTGGGAAAGAAAAGCATGTTATTGGTCGAAGAAATCAACAAACTAGAAACCAAAATTGCGCAAGTATGTTGCGTCGAGAAACTAAGCGCGATAGAACAAGATATAGCTAGCCATACTACTACATTGAGAGAATTTGTGGCCTTGCTACCATGGCTGCGACCGCACCTTACTAGACAAATTAAACAGGGGAGCGCACCATACAAGGAAGAACGCGACACACTGACGGTCGCAAAGGTAATTGAAGGGTGCCCACGGACCAAGCTGGAAGGTAAATTGAGGCCTTGCACAGGGGGTGCAACCACCTGACTATTCGTAGAGAGCACAGTCTCAGCGCTCCAAGCAGTTGAAAGAGAGCGCGAGACTATAAAAGAGTCTGTATAGGAGCTGCGCGATACGGAGGTTGCGTGCAGGATCGGTATGTCACAGGGGTCGCGGCCGCACATAGGGGGCTGTGTTGCTACGTGGATAGACTAGGAGGTGACCATTGGTGTCACTGTTCATGACAAGAGGTACAATTTAAGGCAAAAAGGAGTGGGCGGCGGGCAATTAAGACACGAATTAAGAGCTAGATTTGGGACAATCTGTCGCCAAGAAGGCATTAATGACTCAGAAGTGGGGGGAAGGGTCGAATTCAAATTCAAAAGATGCTATGAAACCCCCAGGGCCAGGCCCAAGGTGACACTTGGTTGTTTGAGTATTGAGCAAGTATAGAGCATTGAGCGCCGTGTACTCTTCCCATCCTCAAGTGTAGATACAATGACGGCTGCCAGAACAAGAGTGTGATTCGCTGAAGCTACCACGGAGCCCTGTATGGCCCATGAGGAGCCTAAAGAGGCAGCAGCTATGCCAGAAATTCCAAAATCACCACGCACGCCGCGACCACAGAAAGATAACCAAATGATGGGGCCAGTACGTGTATCCCCAAGAAACCCATGGTTTGGCAAATTGTCAATGGCAGAGAAGGGAAAAGCCATCACCATTAAAATGGAGGAGGAAGAGGAAGACTTCCAAGCCCTGATTACCCAAATTGAGGCACAAGATGATGAGGTGGAGGATGTCTCCCAAATGCCTTCCACGACAAAGTTACCTCCTTACATCCCCCCATGGAAGGGAAAATCTAAGGTACCAAAGGACTTGGAGGCCATGAAGAGTGCGCTCCAGACCCCACTCCTCCCCCATGATATAAGGTTTGAAGATCCGCTGTTGGGACACGTACCAACTATGAAGTTCGAAGATTGGGACCTCACGAATAGCGAGAAGTTCCCACAGTTGGCCGTGGAGAGGTTAACGAAGCAGAAATGGTTGTGTGGTGTGGAGAGGGCTCGGTTATTCCACTTGCGATGGATACCCCACTACCACCGCGCGCCCATCACCATTTTTGTCATCAGGCAATTGTTGTGCCTGGTGCATGATGGGTATATGTCGCTGGAGGAGCCAATTCCCATCACAACCGATCTAATTCACCGAATTTCTCTACTGCCAGTCAAAGGAAACGACCACGCGGCCATAGCAGGAAAAAGCAGCGACTTGGCCCTCGCAGAAGCTATGAAGGCCAAGTATAAACTAGAAAAGAGAAAGCGGGGGTACACAATAGCAAGCATTAAAGACCAAGGGGTGCACATAGCCACCCAACCGCTGGCGAGCAAGCTAATGAGGAAATGTTGCGCCGACGAAGTACCAACATCTGTGATTGTGTTCGCAGAGCAATACGCATACGGGGTCCAATTCAACTGGGCGCAGTTCCTCTGCGACAAGTTCTTGACGAACTGCAGGGAGGCCCAGGAGCAGGGTAAGACCTTCCACTATGTGTGGTTGATCTTATCCATCCTGTTGGCTGCAGGGGAGCTGCCGAAGGACAGCCAATTTTCCACTATTGGGGGTGACCTGCCTAAAGCCGCGTAGCACACCTTGCTCTAGGCTACAAAAGACGTGTAGAGGATTCGCGAGATAAAGGTGTTATGGGTGTTCATGGAGGCGAGCATCCGAACATGGATCAATCGCAGTTCACACTTGTCCCCTACGGTTTATAACAGCTTGAAAAGTGCAGCATAATTCAAGGTGGATATGCATAACCTGTATATCTGGGTGCGCAAGGACCCAACACAAAAATGGGTGAAGCTTCCGTTCATCACAACAGATGATGTGATCTTCGCAGTAATGGATTCATGGCCTTCGAAGTGGTGCGCCTCGGACTTGGCGGAAATGGAGAAGGTTGCAACTCAGCAAAGAAAGAAGGACACCAAGCTGCGCATCGCGCAGTTGGATGAGAGGAGGCATCATGAACAAAAAATAGCCACACAGCAGAAGGCGGCTGATGCAACAGTAGCAACTCAGATGACAGAGACCACAACTGCACCAACCAGAAAGCCCGAGGAGGGCTAGGAGATGTCCACGGGGTAGCAAACTGAGGAAGGGGACAGGATTGAGGAACGCGCGGAGCTCGGTTCCGCATCGACCCAACTCAAGCGGTCACGCAACCCTGAGAAAATAGCTCCCCGAAAGAAGGGAAAAGTCACAAAGACGTCTGTCAACCCGATCACGCTCACAGAAGGTGATCTATTGGATATCAGTGAAACGATACGTGAGGTCGCAAAGAACACGCTGTAGGGATTGTGGATGGAGTAGAACACTGTGTTGGGGGTGCTCAATGCATAGTTACAAAGTATATAGGTACAACACCCCCAAACAGACACAATGGCCTAGTATGTCGCAACAAGAACTGTCGAGGCTGAACAGACGTTGCGCGTCTGTATGGGCAACACTTTCGTCTTGCCTGAAGGCACGCTAGCAACAGCGAGCGAGGGTGACCGAGTTGCGATGAGCAGCATGAAAGGCATCAGCTTGAACTTGGCCGCCCTTCCGCGCGAAATTCTATACCAACTGCAGGATGGGCTCATCGTAAAGCTCCGCGCACAGGAAGGCCGAGTGATCCATGTCCTGCATGAACAGAAAATCAACATGGACCAGCTCAGCATCCAGCGGGATGAGTTGGTTGTGTAGGCTCGCGGACTGGAACAAGTTGTAGAAGATGCATGTAGGAGCGTTCCAGAGTTGGCCATGCCAGCAAAGCTCCCAGTAGCAGAACGGGTATAGAGATTGGCGACCGGAGTCCGCGAGGCCTGGGAGAAAACAACAAAGGTTCAATTGGAGTTGAACCTGTAGATTGTCGAGACGTGATTGAAGGCACAACTCTCCACGCCCCCAGAAGTCAGAGAGAAACGCGCCCGCGCTATCCAGATGGGGTTGGAACAAATTGGCCAAGTGGCACAGGGTTGCACCGAGATGTTGGAGCAAGCACTAACCATACTTATGCACCTACAGGAAGACCCGAATCTATAGTGCCTAGAGACAAAGGTGCATGAGTTTCAATAAGAGTATGACGGTGTCCAGGGCACCGTGCAAATGGTTTTCCTTACTCAATGACTCGCCAGACTACAGTAGGCAAGGGCACTGAAGGACCAACTAGATGTCGCGCACCAAAAAGAGGCCCTACTTAAAGCATGCATCCAACCATGGATCGATGAAGCTTTCACAATTACTGCTACCACTGAAGGGAAGCTTTCGCACATGCAGGAACTTTATGCAATTGGACAGGAATGTGACCCTTCTCACAAAGGTTTAGAGATACGTGTGCAACAATTACAACATGCAACGGAACAGTGTGTTGTGAACACCCAAGCTACGCGAGACCTGCTACATGAACTTCGCGCAAAGATCGCCGCACCAGCATCGTGACTCGGGACGAGTCACGATGATTGTGTTGGAGGCCTATTGGACAATGAATCCCCCCCATAACATGTTTTTGGGGCTTAAAGCCCGAGTTTTGGTCAATGTAATGTAAAGATCCAGTGAAATGCGGGCGCGAAGCACAAGAGTCTAGGGTTGTCTGCCCTAAAATAATGTAATTTAATGTATAGTGTGTTAGCCTACCCATAGTCCGTGGACCATGGAATTGTATAAATAGAGCGAGGCTCTAAGTGTAAAGGCAGTTGGGAGGTTTTGGATAAAAGTAATAGATAGATGCGAAGGCATGGTTAGAAGATAGAAGTGGATCTGAATGTATTGGGTTGTAGTAATAGGTAAAGGGTTTGTGGCTGAGTGCGCAGAGGCCTAGTAGAGTCCGCAGCTAAGCGCATGGACATCTGTAGCTGAGTGCGCAGGGCGAAGTCGAGTCTAAATTGTACTGAACTTGAAAAGGGTGATTAATAAAGATAAGTTTATTCAGAATATTGTGCATCTGTTTGTAAATCTGGATTTCTATGGGTTGCATATCTTTATGCATTTACATGTGTTTTCGTTATGCGCACTTATCTGAAAGTAAATAAGTAATAAGAACATTGGGTTCGCTCAGACTAAGTTAAAGCACTAATGTATTAACACAGTAAAGATTGGGATTAGGATAATACTAAATTCACAAAGGTGTGCATGGGTTGTGAAGGATAGAAGGCTGCGGGGGGAAGCGCAGTGCGTGGGATTAGGATCGTGTACTTCCAGAACCCTCATCAAGACATCCCTAGGGTGCAAAAACCTGGTTCCAGCACCCTCCCATACGAATGCTTCAGAAACTATTAATGTAAATACGTTGCAACCTACGCCACTATATAGATCAAGTACTGAAAAATAAATGAGACAACCATACAAAGGACACACTTATTTTGCGACTAAACATTCCCGGAAAAACCCAATGCGGGAAAACTAGTGCAACAAATATGAGGGTTTTATTATTAAGCATATTTCTGAATACAACTAGGGTGCCAAATCCGTCTCACCTAACAAAGAATAAACCTGACAGAATTACCTCTATCCAGAGACAAATATTTTGGCGAATCGAGCAACTTGATGAACAAACCCTACGAGTGACTATGTTGTCCCAAATGCTGGGCAGCGATGGCTACTCCAAGCTATGTGCTGGAACTGCATCACCTCCTCTAAGAGTTGTGTCACCCTCCCAGTGAGCCTTCCTGGCAAAGAAATTTGATATGTTGAACTGCTGCTCTCTTTGCCTCACATAAACCCTAGCGTTGCCTCTAAGTGACTACATCAACTCCTCTAGCCTCTGCGTCACCCTTTCTGGAGTTGCAATGTCTCTCCTGTGTTGCTCTGCCTCTCTACTATGTATTCTCGACCTTGAACTGAAGTCCCTCTACCGAACTATCCCTCTCTACTAGAGATCTCCTTAATAAATTTCCCTCTTGAGAACTTCTCACCTTGGAAAATCGATTTCTTTAATCTCTCTATGTGTCTCCTGCAACTGGCCCCGGGCCTCCATTTATACTTTTCCTGTTGAGAAATTAACGATTGAGATTAAGTCTCTAATTGATGACTAAGATTAAATTAGACTTAATCCTCGTATCTTAGAAGCTTCTCACCCATATTTTAATTAAATACCCATTAATATTTTAATTTTCCTAAGTTTAGACTTAGAAACCCCACGAAAAATATTAATTATTTTCATAAAATACAATGCGGGTGGAATTTCTCCAAACGATTTCTGGGTCTTGGAGATCTCATCCATTCTAGCCCCTCCACAAAATTTCGTAGCTAAAGCACATCCAATGACACCCAAAAATCAACACTCTCTCTTAGCGAGGAATGTGCTCTAGCAATACCTCCCAGTAGAAGTATCACAATGATCCATGACATCGGTCCTCTGTGCTTCTGATGCTCAACCTACTGCTCCTCATCCACTGTGCTGTTGCAATCTGTACTATTGCCCATGACACTGCCGCTGTCACTGCTACATTTGTACTGCAGCTCCCTCTCAATATGTTGCATCATGCTGCCCATAGCACTGCCACTGCTAACTGCTGCACTGCAACTCAGTTGCTGAGAAATAAGCAACTGAAAAGCCACACAAAATTTGACATGCTAGTCAGTTTGGATGCCCCTTGATGCTGAAGCTACCTTTGTTGCTAATCTGTGCTGACCCTTTGATGCTATGGCACTACTGTTGTATCTGTTTTGTGCCTCCCGCACTGTTGCAACACTCTACTATGTTGCTTCAAACTTTGAGCACTCTAGCCCTGCCACTGTTGCTCCATCATCCCTCACACCAACTGACTCCTGTCATTCTTCTATTGTCATTTAGGGCTCCCGTAGCTGTATGTGATCCAAGAGTTTGGGAACCTCAATGATCCTGCCCCTTTGTGTAGTCCTATCGACTACAACTCAATATCACCCCACCTCTTCTCTAAAGGTGCATCAGCACTCATGGCGCAATATTCATCGTCCTCTTTGTCAGCTTGCGCTAGAGCAGACTTTGAGTCAGACTTCTCTTCTTTTCCCTTCTTCTGAGGGCACTTCTTGGCAAAATGACCCATTTCTTCACATCTGAAGCATCTAACTTTTGATATGTCCTTCTTTCTCTTTCGTTGCCCTTGTTGTCTCGCTGATGTGAGAGCCACGTCCTCTTATGCCTCCTTCTTGACTCTAATCCCTTTGTTGTTGCTTCCTACATTGGTCAACAATCTGATCTCTTCCTGTCGAAGACCTACCCACATCTCCTCCCAACTGGGAAGAGAAGCCCTACCCAAGATGCTTTGGACAAATAGTTTCCCAGTCTTAAGTGACTGCATTCAGGGAAGTCTTAACCATAAATTCAGGATCTGGTGTAGCCCCTACGGAAGTTACCTAGTCATAGATCGTTTGCAACCTAAGAAGGAAGGGATCGATTTCTTCTCCCTTCTGCATCTGAAACTGTCTTAGCTGACTCTCAAGCAACATCTTCTGTTGAACGGAAGTTCCCTCGTACAATGTGGTCAAGGCCTCCCCGATTTCCCTTGTTGTGTCCTTCTTAGCAATATGTGGGATTACATGATCCTTGACCCCATCCAAGATCATGCACTTTGCTTTTGCCTGAGCCTCCTCATACTTCTTGAGAGGATCAACATTAACCAGAACGACAACCGTCTTCAAGGCATAATCCTTGATACGATTTTTATCCAAAATTGTCGGGATCCTAGCCTTTCAGATGACCAAGTTGGATGCTCCATCCAACCTATCCTGATCCCTCAATCCATTAACAACCATATCTACTCAAATGAATGTCGAACTGGTTCTCTTCTCCCTCTTTCGTTGCTGCCACAGCAAAACTCAAATCTGGATTTCTTTGGCACTAGAAATCCTCTAAGAAACAAGCTCCCTCTAGATTTTGATTTCCTCCACGAAAATCCTTTTGCAAATCACGCTCGAACCACCCCACTATGATCTCTCTTTGTTGTTGCTCAGCACTAGATCTAGATTCCTTGGCAAGAAATCTTTTGAGGAACTAATTCCCTCTACTTTGCTTCTGCCCCACTAGGTACTATTCTGCACCAACAAAATCAACACCCCACCAACAACTCCAGATGAAATTTGCGCTGCACTTCTAGCCATGACAACTGGAAAAATGACGCTCAACAGTCTTTGCGCTGGCCCAGTAACTACTTTTTGCCCTCTGCAGCAACAACGTCACCCAAACAAGCTGACGCAGGCTTTGCTTGAGCTTCCCTTGGTGATTATGTCACCCCTCCTCTGCTCTTTCAACCAGAAATTGTGCTATATCTTGGGACAACTGCCTTCATACATAGATTCCTTTGTTCTTTTGCCAATGGATTCAATCCTCCTTGATCTACAATCGCTTTGATACCATGTGAAAATTTCTGAATCGAATAAACCATAAATCCTACTGCAGTAATCTGATTTTCATTAACTACTTGTGTTATTCAATTTAACAAGTTATTTTCAAAATGCTTCAAAAAATATCAATGTAAATACACTATAGCCTGCACCTCTATACATAACAATACTAAAAAACAAATGAGACAACCATACAAAGGACACACTTATTTTTGGAATAAATGTCCCTGGAAAAAACCCAATGCGGGAAAAGCGGTGTAGCAGATATGAGGGTTTTATTATTAAGCAGATTTTTTAATACAAGTAGGGAGCCAAATCCAGCTTACCCAACAGAGAATGAACCCAGTAGAAGTACCTCTATCCGGAGATAGATATTTTGGCGAATCTAGTAACTCGATGAACAAACCCCACATGTGATTGTGTTGTCCCCAATGTTAGGCAACGATGTGCTCCAAGCTCTGCGTTGGAACTACAACACCTCCTGTAGGAGATGCGTCATCCTCCTAATGAGCCTTCATGGCTCAGAAATTCGATATGTTGAACTTCTGCTCTCTCTGCCTCACAGAAACCCCAGTGCTGCCTCTAAGTGATTGCGTCAGATCCTCTAGCCTCTGTGTCACCCTTTATGGAGCTGTGTTATCTCCCCTAGTGTTGCTCTGCCTCTCTGCTATGTATTCTCGACCTTGGATTGAAGTCCCTCTGTCAAACTGCCCCTCTCTGCTAGAGATCTCCTCAATCGATTTCCCTCATGAGAACTTCTCACCTTATAAAATCAATTTCTTCAATCTCTTTGTTTGTCTCCTCCAACTGACCCCAAGCCTCCATTTATACTTTTCCTGTTGAGAAATCAATGGTCGAGATTAAGTGTCTAATCAACGACTAAGATTAAATTAGACTTGATACTCGTCTCTTAGAAGCTTCTCACCCATATTTTCATTAATACGCATTAATATTTTAATTTTCCTTAAGTTTAGACTTAAGAACCCCATTAAAAATATTAATTATTTTAATAAAATACAATCCAGGTGGAATTCTCCAAATGATTTATGGGTCTTGGAGATCTCATGTGTTCTAGCCCCTCCACAAAATTTCGGAGCTAGAGCACATCTGATGCTACCAAAAAATAAAAAAGAACCAACATGATCCTTGAGGATATGTGGAGGGTGTATGCCATGCAACAACAAAGGAAGTGGGAGGAGTATCTTCCATTGGTGGAGTTCGCTTGTAATAATGTGTATTAGGAATCCTCGATGTTGGACACCTAATCCTCAATGGGTTAGTGTGGAAACTGAATGGACAAAAGGAGTCCAAGAGACCTTGAGATGTGAAACCCAACAGTCACAACAATGTACTATAAATGTATATCTCCTGTTAATAAAAAATGTACTTTCGTGTTTTATCTTTAATATTTCTCTTGCTGCCCATGTGTGTTTAACATGGTATCAGAGCAGGCGTATTCCTGCCCTGCATAATTATTTTGAGCCATTTGTTTTATGGCCTTTATGTGTATGTGCAGATCATTTCATGAATATTTTCTCAGCTAACCTGTCATTTCTCCAGCGCCATTTTTGGCCTCTCTCTGCCATTCTGAATCTTCTCAATCGTAATAATGAGTAACGCTTGGTATTCCCATTGAATACTTAGCCCTACAGTGCTGTGAGCGCTCCATTGCCAGCATTCCTACAGTGCTGCCAGCGTTTCTGTGCAGTGTGAGATTTGACAACTGAAATCTGGTATTACACTGCCCCCAGCCTATCTGTCATATTCCTTACATGTGCTCTCTGTCTGCCTGAAGGTTTGCCCATGAACGTATGTTGTTCTGCATATTCCATTAAACCGTCGCCTGACATGGTGCCTGCGCCTAACATTAAACCGTAGCCTGCATTCTGCTAAACTTTGGTAGCTTGTTCATCTGGATGCGCTGACACCTGTGTCTGACATTACCTGCGTTCTGAATAATTGCTCATTTGAATAAGTGCGTAGTGGTTTTGTAAAGCGTCTCCCATTTTCTTCGTTTTTTTTCAATGAAAACAAACTGGTTCGTGCCCCACTGTGGTATCGCCTGAGAGATATTAACACTGCGCGTGAGATATTCACTACTTCGTCGTAGTTTTGCTCTGTAAAATACCTTGCCAAAGCAACAAGTGTGTTTGAAATAGAACCTCCTGCAACAGTTTTGAAGCGAAGGACATGTTGTATTCATAATTTTGTCACGATGAAAGAAGAATTTCTTAGTCCATTAAGCCAACTCTAACCGTCCACCTTCCTCTTTTTGGCAGTCCACAGCCTGTACTGTGTTGGCCAATCTTCATGCAATAGCACTAGGCCCGGTCAGTGTGATCTTCTTTATGGGATGATGAATGCTTGCGCTCCACTCAAAGGTCGGATTTCTGTTGTTTAATTATTTTATTCCAGCGCAAAACGCTGATAAATAGAGAGGTCGATAATCCAGAAGTTGTTCTTGATACTCGCTCAAAGAATGTCGGTTTATCTAGATTGACAGTCATTGCATGAATGTGGCAAGCTGGCTAAACAAATTAGAAGGAAGTGCGGTTCTCTTTTAAGCTCATTATGACTGTATAATATATGCTATTGTGCCTGAAGATAAGTAACATCTTTTAATGCATCTGGTTATATTTGGATCCAAAACTCTTGTCCCAGAAAGATGCCCTTATGGGTTTTAGGCATGAAAATTAGCATTGTATTCGAATTCAATCTTACAAAGAGAGATAATATGAAATGTGAAGCTACATGATTTATTCTATCAGCGGGATATAGATCTAATCAGTTTGATAATAGATCTTGTCCATAGTAGGTTTGATCAAGTGGGTGCATCGTGACATGGTGCATGCAAATTGCTTTCGTTGAGACATAGAGGAAAAGGCGTTATGGAAAAGAGGCAAATAAGAGTGAATGTAGTCGAGACAAAGCCTGCTAGCTTTTGATTGTTAAAGCATGGGCCTTTTACTACACTGCTTTACTTGAAGCTTGCTTTCAGCTTAGCTTTTCCTTTTATCACTAGTCCTTGTACTATAGTTTTAGCCGGCAAGGATATTTGCTCGACAGAACAAGAGGTTGTTTATGACGTTCAATAGATGAATAATTTTTTGTATGATTGCTGTTGTGTACTTACATAGATGGAAGTTTATTAGCGTTGTATTTTGTCTTGCTCAACTTCAAATGGAGCAAACCTGCTCTTCGTTCTAAAGTTATTTACAATAACAACCATTTTTAGATTGCTGGAAGTTAGTCTTTGCTCTCTGTATAAGTCCACATCATATACCACCGTTGTCCATTCAAGTAACACTGTCTCATGTGACTTTAAGTAACGCTGCCTCCATATCATGTTGTGAGTTTCCACCTAACAGTGTCACGGTAAAGGGTCCTCACATTATGGTGTATTTTTAATTATGATTGCTTCCATACGCCATTAACAAGGAGAAACAAAAAAGATTTATTATTTGGATTTGGCAGCTTGAGCTTGGAAACAAGAGCTTCCTTAATTCAAGCTATTCGGTTGATGAAATTTTCTGACGGAGGCTACACAAAATTTTGGAGCTCTACAAGTCAGATTTCTAGTTTGGTACGAAAGTAGGAGGCGTGGTTATATATGTTTCCATCTAGAACACAATCAGGTTTAGAAGTATCCATTTGGTGCTCTGAGCTTTGTATTTCCTTGTCAACAATTGTATTTGGCTGCAACTCCTCAAGCATATGGGCCTCTGAAGTGTTTTCAGGATCATTTCCAACTTCTTTTGTAGTTTCATCAACTGTTTCCAACTTTTCAGCATACACAGCTGCATGTTCAGATTTAATTTCAACTGAATTGACTACAGTTTCAATATTTTGATTTTGTACGTAAGAGGGGCAAGATGTATTGATGACTATTGTTTCCACATTTATATTTTGTATGTTAGTGGGGTGCAATGTATTGACTACAGTGCCAACATTTTGATTTTGTTCCTTGAAAAGGAAGGATGTATTTTCAGTATTTTGATTTTGTACAGTGGAGGAGCATGATGTATTAGTGGGTGTTGTTACAGTATTTTCATGTCGTACCTTTGACAGGAAAGACAACAATTGCGAAAATGCCATGAAGATGAAAATAATTTGTTCACATATATCTTTGATATTTCTTGTGAATTTGGATTGAGATAGCTTATTCTGAATGGAGTATTAAAGTATATAGAAGTTATCACCTTATTCCAAAAGTTGTATGATTTTACCATTCAGCCAATACTTGGTGCAAATCGAAAGAGGAGCCACTTCTAATATCTTTGAAAAAAAAGGGGTTAAAATAAGTGTATTTAACAGAGTTTGTTTTGTTGATAAAATGGGAAGACTTTATGGAGTATTAGAGTTATTGAACACACTAATACATTCTAGTGTCGAAAACATAGTCAACATCAACAAAGACACTCTCTGTGACATTCAGAGCTGCCTGCGTAATGCACAGGAAAAGATCGATTTTTTGCAGCTTGAATCACAACTACAGCAAGAAGAGCTACATCAAAATAGACATCATTCTGAACCTATTTTTGTTCAGAACATTG
>APFE030113390.1:0-10522 GCA_000404065.3 Pinus taeda | reverse complement strand
GAGCTAAGGTTGCTCTCCTCTGCCAGCTAGATTCTTCCTCCATTGTACAACCCCATTGCAGCTCGAGGGTCCGCGGGGAAGAAGAGTACCCAAGGAGTAGGCTGGGAGGTAAACGGTGGTTCGTGATTCGGATCAAGCGCGTCATCATACACTCGCAGAAGTGACCGGTAACGAGGAAATACCAGCGACAACAGAGCAAGCGGAGTCTCGCCTCTCCGGTGTACGGTACATGTGTATTTTGTTATTACTTTACCTTAGATTAAAAGTATATAAATGTGGCATTATGTTCCTGGAATGAGCATCAGCGATGTGTGTGTTGATTGAATTTAAATCTCAATGTGTTTGTTTTCCGATTGTAATTGTTGTGTAAAAAAAAAAATGTGCTTGATATATATATAGTTGTAGTTGGGTCATTTCATTGTTTTAGCTGGGTCGTTTCATTTGGTATCAGAGCTTAGGTTCACACAATGGGCCTCAGATCAGTTATTATATGATAGCAAAAAAAAAAAAAAAATTAATAACAATGTGACAGTCAAATGTCATCCATTAGAAATAATTAACCCAACAGGAAGCTACTTTGATAAACTTTCTCACACGCACTTGATAGTGTTGTTTTTGGACGCTAATCAAAAAGCTTCAATACTGGTGTGACTGAACAAACCAACCTAGCCAGGATAATATGTCAACTGATCTGCAGACAATTTTCTAAAATCTTTGCCTCCGAGATTTTGTCAAAAACCAGATCTTTCAAGTTTGATTTCCTCGCTATTTTAGCAGAGGATATGATCGATTCATCTGAAATGATAAGCCTAAAATGTTTGTTTCTACATGCCCAGCGTATAATATTTTTGGGCCCGACCTGTGTATAATTTCAATTTATATCCAACTTATGCTTTAATTTGAGCCGACCACGGCACAGTCTCCATCTTTGTCTTCATCGAGATACTCCAGTTGCTTCTCCATTGAATTGTTCACCAAGTAGTGTTGGTTGAAGCACAGAGCATTTTGTTTTCAATATTATTTTCACTGATCGCTTTATCGTTAGTCATCACTTCATAACTTTGTTCTTTGGTCCCTCTTATCAATCCTTGTGGTGAGGGCATGTCCAGTCATCTACACTTGCCTCCCACAGCTGGAGGTAATGGCAACTCCTGATCTTTTTCTTCTATTATGATCCAGATAGTTCCGATGATTTGATTTGGTCCCAGTAATGTTTTGTAACTGCCCTACTCTATAATTGATCTTATGTAAAGAAAGGGAATGAGCAAAACGCAATTTCCAATAAAGAAACAGATAAGTCCCAAAATCTCACTGTGGTATAACTGATCTTAGATAAAGAAAGATAATGAACAAAACTTAAATAAATGGGAAAATTATTCATTTGCAGGAAAAAGTCCTTAAGAATTCATGTCTTTGCCTTTTCGTGAAATGTAATTGTTGACTCATATATTTGTGGTAGCCGAAACTAAGGCGGCCCAATTTTATTTCAAGATGTGAAAATATTATCATGGTTGATTTGACTGGCACGTGATCGCACTGCGAGAACTACAAAGTACTGAATGCTTCAACCAAGGCTCGTTGCTTGCTCGGATCATGAATCCACCATATCGACCTTTCTCGTCCTTCCTCTGATTCAGCTTCTTCTTCACTCTCTGGCTTCTCCAATTCCTTTACCCAAACACAGATTTGTGTAGGAACTCTAAAAATATCCTCCTGTTCAAATAAAACGAAAACAACCATTAAAAAAAATAGAACATTCACATCTGAAAACCAGAAAAGTTGTATGTATTTAAGGACTGTGTAACGTCTAATTATAAGTGTGTACGTCTTCATTCTTGTTTGACTCCCCATCGTCACCGTCCTCATGGTGATCCATAAAATTCTGCTCATCGTCAGAGAAATATATGTTTTTTGGTGCCTCAGCAAAATACACATTCCACTCCTCTGCAAATTACGTGCATCAACGACATCAAAATTTCTTTGAATGTAACTCAAAATTTGACAGTAAATTGGTCAGTTACAAAAGTATACCTTTCCATGTCAATTTCAAACTTACTTAATTACCTGAACTACGCAAAGGTTTTGAGACCTTGTCCAGAATTTGTAATATCCTTCACATAGATCTTGAACGAATCCATGTGATTATTGATTCCGTTTATTGTGGTCTTGTTGACGGGTATTCAATTATGGAGTTGAAACTGGCAGTTAGACAATGTATCATGTACGTAGGGATTCACGAATTTACGCTCCAAAAAATATTAATAATATCCCTACCTCCATGGAAGCAGATCGCATCTGAAGACTTCACCATTAAACCACTTTTTGTTCCAACCGTTAGCAACTATATTTGACTTAACTGATCTGGCAGTTGATCCTCTGAGACAATTCGATAGATTCAGCCTTACCTTGAAATTATCGACAATTTACTATCTGTTAACCAAAACTTCTCTCGGCGCCCTTTCGGTCTGCGCCGACGTGGATCCCAAATCTGGTTGTTCCGTCAATTTGCATATTTGGTAACGATAATCCTCAATTAATAATGGTGAACTGTAGTTTGTTCTTTTTCCTTTTCATTAATTGTCTTCGTTAGAATGCCCTGCATGACTGGACTCGTCTGAGAATTCGTCCTCACCCATTAGATCCCGTCTGAGAATTACTCCGCATCCGTATAAAGAAAGAAAGAAGTAAATTCACAGCCTCTTATTATGTAATCCCCTCTTCTATGGTGACGTGGATCCTCATTTAATCCACCAGAGCCGCTTTCCATTTCGGTTTCGGTGACTGATTGAGAGATTGGTACTCAAAATCTTGGACAAGGCACCAGGAGTGTTTATAACTAGCAAGCATTTGGTACTTAATCATCTTGAGCAAGGCAACATAAGTTCTTACAATTGTTGCCTTTCTTGCCTTTCTGCTTGCAAGCATGTAGCATAGTTGGCCCCGCTGCCAAAAACAAGATTATCAAGACCTGTATTCGTGTTTGTATTTGCATTTTTTTTAATTTATTCTCAACACAACTTTTCTGTGTAAAGCAAACAATTTTACAATTATTGAACAATTGAACCAGTCAATTGATACATACATAGCGCCAGAGGGATGCACGATTGTTTTTTTTTTATTTTGGCTATATAAACTATATATCAAAATGGTTTGAGCCATATAAACTGTGTGATAATCCTGGCTTCACTGTACATTTCAAATTGAAAATTGATCGACAAATTGGACAGGACTTACAGTCATGGAAATGCAGAGAACTCGGGGAAACATTGAGTATGCAATTCGATAGTATGCTCGAGTTTTTCTTTATGTATATGCCGAAAAAAAATTGTCGTCCAACAAAATGAAAACAGAACATAGATGGTTTGTATAAATTCCCCATCGCCTTCCTGGACAAGAAATCTGCTAATATGAGAAAAACAAAACAGTCACTTCATATCACGTTATTTTGACCGAAGAAACAAACCTTGCAAAAAGAATAGTTATAAATTGATAGTACTTTAACTCAATTCAGAACGTTGGTAATTTTCATAGAAGTATCTTAGCACATTGAACTTCACATAGAATTTTTAAGAAACCTGTTGGAAATGCCTGAGGGCCTACAAATGGACGTATTTGCAAATGGACGAGGATGTGCTACCTCTCCCATAGGTTGAGGAGTGAGTTTCATTTCAGTTTATTCCCTTCAAGTGCATAATTTGAATGTAAGACATCAGCCTCACACTTAATGTGTGGGGTTTATAGATGAAGTTCAAATAGTGATCCTTCGAGTAAATTCTCTCCAAGTTAATTGTCACTGAAAAGCACCTACATTGCTCTTAAAAATCTTGGGGTCCCAAGCCGTTTACGCGAGTTTGCTTAACAGATCTATTCATTTAAATTCAAATAAAATGCTTATTCCTTGAAATACATTATTCTAAAAAAAAAAATCTCTTTAGATATGTGTTTGTGTTGTAGGGCGATTCCGACATTCAATGCATGCATCAAACTCTAAACCCCTGAAATTTTCGGAATAACCCCATTAAATTGTAACTAATTGCCTCATCCTTGGTCAGGTTTGAAACAAGACTTTACTTGGTTTTTCGACTACGCAGTAAATTTGATGTTTTGCATAGCTCATTTGGCGGCTCTGTTTAATTTCTCCGTCTAAGTTTTGCTGTATTATAAAATATAGTCTATTTCTCTGTTAAATTCTATTAGTTTCTTAAAATTATAGGAGATATTATATATTTATTATTTATATATTTAAGTTTATTTATGGTGAATATAGTTAATATTGTTTGGATAAATTAGTATAATGTATTGTTATATGTTACGTTAAAAAGCCGTAGTCTTAACAATTTTTTTTTTGAAAGTTTTGGAAATTTTGTTTAAAAAAAAAAAAAAAAAAAATAAAATAAATAAATAAATAAATTAGTTGGGACATTTCACTGTTTAGTTGGGTCGTTTCACTACATTAACTACATGTGTTTGGTAACATGCCTATGCAAATTATTTGGTTAAAATTATAAACTATTAAGTCAAAATGATAAATTCAAATCTCTTAAGGTTGATAGAAAGTCAAAAACAAACTCTCTCAATCATGATGATAACAATATTATGAAAACTATTAAATTCAAATTCATAATATTTTTAAATGTAGTGAATAAATATTTTTCCTATTATATAAATAATTATTAAAACACATGTTGTAATCTACTTTCTGATTTTTAAAAATAAAATATCATATCCTATTTTAAAAATTTTGAAATGAAGTTAGAATAATTCTAACTTTCTTTAAAGCTTTTATTTCTAAATTGGACTTTGGTGTATATTCTTTATAGTTTTACATTTAACAAGCATTTACTTTCATACTTATTTGTTTATATTTATTTAATATTTTTGAGCATTTATTTCTCATGTTTTTAAAGTTGTTTTTGAATAATTAGTAAAGATATTGTTTTTATATTTAAAGTTTTCTTCATGGAGTTGCCATTTTCTTATAAAAAAAAAAAAAAACCAAAGATCCTTGATCCTGACATTAAATGTCTTAGAAATACCATACACCATTGTCAGCATGTTCAGAGATGAAAAAGAAAAAAAAGAAACAACCAAAGATATTGATAGTCAGGCATTCAAGCAAATAGATAGATATATTTATACAAGCAGACAAGTGGTCAGGCAAAGAGACAGATAAAGAGATAGAGAGATAGAAAGATAGATCGATAGCAAGAGAAACAGAAACATGTAGAGAGATAGATAAAGATACAGTCATTCATATATATTTATATATATATAGACACTGCGTAGACAGACAAAGGCAGAGTATATGGATAGTTAAAAGCTACCTTGTTGCAACCATCATAAATTGATTTAATGATTCTAATGGGACTCGATCCAATTTTAAATTTGTTTTCAGTTTGTATTATATTAATTGTCCAAAAATTTCTTTCTTTTTCAATTGTTCATTGAACATCTAGTATGGATTCATGCCTTAGTGTCCTGAAGTACGTGGATACATTATAATAACTACAATTTTTCCATCTTGAATTCCAGTTCATAGTTGTATCTGGTATTATAACTCAGAAGGTGCTTGGTAAGGCACTTGGAGGGATAAATGTAGCCATTTCCTAGATTTGTTTTGCTGTGGGACTTGAATGTTTCCTTTAACAGGGCAAAATCCAATGTTCTGAGTGATGGCTATTTCATGAGGTGAAAGATTCCAATGTTCATGATTAATGACCAATCTAGACATTCTCTATAATTCTGGCTGCAATATTTAACATATATTCTGGCTGGCGGTTATGTATAGGGGACTGCCCTTATCCTAACAGATCTTGTACTTGCCTATGGATCTTGATTGTTATGGTGTAAGAGTTTATTTCCTAAACTTCATGAAAAAAAATAAATGCTTGAATTAGGACTTTTCTATATTGAAATTATTTGAAGTTATGAAATTGTATTTACTATAATAGGCTATAATTGACATTGCAATGCTTTTTTTTTTAGCGTGTGTGTATATATATGTTTTGGTGAAATCCGCCACTGTTTGCATGCGAACAATTTTCTTGAATGATCTCCTTCACATTTTTCTTTGAGTATTTTTGTTTTATTTTTCCAAAATAAGTACCTTCATCCACTCTTGTTGGGTTTGTTTCCATTGTTTAAAGTTAATGCAAAGCTGAAAGTATTTAAGGTTTTTCGGTAAGTTTTTGGAAAAGCCCATATCAAGTCTTTAAGAAATAGGGAAGTGGATGTATTAGTGGGAGCTAAGTAGGGATGGATTTGGGTGCAATAAAAAATTTACCTTCTTGCTTCAACATAAAAAATGAGTACAAATATAAAGAGGGGGATTGGTCTTCGCGATCCTCAAACATAACATAGTTAAAAATTTGATATCTATTGGTTTCACAGTCATAACACGAGATTCCTAGGGTTGCAAATTGCAATATACAACTTGGAGAAACCCCATTCTCCCCATTGATTTTAAAAGGAATCCCTGTGATTGTAGAAGAAGCTTTTACCAAAAACTAGAGAGGTAAAGTCTTGATTCACATACTATTCTGTGTATATTTCAATAAATATTCTTATTTTTATAGCAGATGAGTTCTTTATATTGGTAACACAATTGGTCCACCATTATAGCCTATTGTCAATATTAGTCATATCCGCAAAATTCCCAAATTCAGAGAGAAACTCAGTAAACTGGATGCCACTAATAACAGCTTTATGTGGCTTGGAAGATTATTATGGTTGTTCTAGGCTCCATGTGCATATCCATTCCCTTAAGTATTCCTTCTTTCTCTCATTGCCTACACAACATGTCCATTTAGTTAAATTCTTCCATATTCTGCTTTTTTTTCATTTTGTTTACTTTGATATGAATTTCTTTTCCTGTGCAACAAACATTTACTGTATATGATGTATATGGCTATAATTTCTTAATATATGATGCAGATGGCTATGATCTCTTGAGGAATCCTCACATGTTAGTGTGGGCATAGTAAAGAGTCAAGAATGTAAAATTTCCTTGAAGTTCTGCAACTGCTATGATGTTAATCTTGAAAACAAGTTCATTGCACCAAGACACAGAATTTCTCTATGAAATTTGGAACAGAAATAAAAACACATTCACATGCAATAACATAGTAAATTTTCTAGGGAACCCAACTGGGAAAATCCTCTGCTAGATGTAGAATTTTATTGGCGGAATTGAGCCCTCTTGTTTTGTTCCCCAGCTATAGTCCTTTAGTTATAGCAGAATTCGTGGTATAGATACCTTGGGAAAATTATAACCTGCCCACCAGAAGGTTGGCAAGAGTTTCAGGAAGTGTTCCTAAGATTATGTGTTGTCGTCTCTCCTTTATGTTCTAAGGACTTCGGGACGAAGTCCATTGTTAAGAGGGGGTGTATGTAGTGCCCACCCTAGTTTCCTGACTCTAATATGACATTATCTTGCATACTTTAGTCTATGAGTAACTCAGGCTGAGGATCCAGAAACGTGACTCTATTATCAGTGAATGTGATGGTTATGTATGTTCTCTATTAATATTATGATTACGATATAATTAATGGTTGTGTATTCTCTATTGATATCATGATGGTGATAGTAGTATAGGATAGACATGTTTCGATTGATGTTATAGTGATGATAGCCTTGATCTATATGTATGGTTCCACTAAGACTATGATGATGCTAGCCATGATGGAGGTATCCCCTATGTTAGCTACTTACATTAGTTCTAGTTCACAATGAACGGTGATGTGAATGACCAAGTGATGGTAATTAATGCTATTATGACAATGACTGACACTGAAAAACCTGGTTACTGATTATTATTAAGTATGGCAGGAAAACCACCAGAGGCACTCGCACATGACGAGTTGACGACACCTGGTTTGATGAAAATTTATATTACTTTATCTTTGAAATTCTAATCGATTTTGAAACCGGCTATATATGGTTATCTATATTCTGATGATATGTTAATGGTTGTAGGCACAGATTAGTTGCTTGGCCGAATGACTCACATATGGGTGATGGGGTTATACAGGTGGATGGAACTACATGGGAGGGGTGGGACAGAATCCCTGATCTCACCCACTAGCACTCCCACCGTGACTTGGGCTGGAAGCGTTGAAACACCTTCGCCTTGAAGATCACAATGCCATGAGGGCAGGTCCCAAAGTTGGGTCGCTCATGAGGAGTTTACTGGGGGGCATGCATCAAGGCGGATTCCTTGATCCCCGGCACCATTAGTCTCACTATAGCATGCAACATAAGAGATGATAGTGGTCTATGACGTTGCACTATACTTTCCTCGTAGTCACTGGATGCTTGAAGGGCAAGTGGAGTGGCACCCTTGGAATTTCAAGGGAAATTCTTGAAGGCCACGACCAACTTGGCACCCTTGGCATCACAATTAAACTGTTAGGTGTGGCACCCTTGGAACTTCTAGGGAAGTTCTTGAAGGGCACAACCAAACTTGACACCCTTGGAACTTCTAGGGAAGTTCTTGAAGGGAACAACCAAACTTGGCACCCTTGGAATCATTAAAAATAAATGATAATAAATAAACATAAGTAAGGAATGAAAACTAGGGAGTTACATCATGGGTAAATGATGATTAGAAACCAAGGTAATTACATCAAAAATAAAACTTGGAATAAGGAGGATTATAGGAAGAAATAAATAGAGTACCTTAAAAATTCTACCCTTCCCATGTTGGAAAATTTTAGGTAGAGTAGGTGGTTTAATTAGATAAAAGGGGAAGACAAACATATTGTAAGGATAAAGATTAATCCTAAACCAATTAAACTTAATTAAGAAAAGAGGAAGGTGAATTAAAATAAGAAAAATAAATTAAATTTAGAGAAATGTAGAGAAGCTCCATGTGGCATCAACCAACATAAGAATATCCATCTAAGAGATAACCTGAGTTAAATTAGGGAGTAGATTGGGGATGAAATCTTGACTCATTAATTGACTTCAAGTAATAAACACAATTTAAGGAATAAAAGGGGGGAATAAAGAGACAACTAGGAGAAGAAATAGGAATCTTGTGAGGTGAGGAAAATATTAGTTTTAAATAAAAAAGTTAAGTAAATAATTTTGGGTGACCCTTGCTGAGAGAATGACACATGGGTAGGTGAATAATCAAGTATTAAATTAAAAGAAAAATATTATATTTATGCATGACATGCCAAGTGTCACCTATGAGGACTCTTATAAAAGAAGGGGCAAGCCATGAGAGAAAGGATCCTTTTTGGGAACCCTATTGTTGGATGGATGATATGATGTGAAAGTAGTGACTACGAAGCTATAGTGAGTTTGGTGAGGTAGAGGGTTTTTAGAGAGGGGACTCTTGAGCTAAGGTTACTCTCCTCTACCAGCTAGATTATTCCTCCATTGTATAACCCCATTGCAGCTCGAGGGTCTGCGGGGAAGAAGAGTACCCAAGGAGTAGGCTGGGAGGTAAACCGATGGGTCTTGTTTCGGATCAAGTGTGTCATCATACACTTGCAGAAGTTACCCGCAACCAGGGAATACCAGCGACAGCAGAGCAAGCGGAGTCTCGCCTTCCGGTTTATTTCGTTACTACTTGATCTTAGATTAAAAGGATATAAATGTTTGATATGTTCCTGAAATGAGCTTCAGTAATGTGTGTGTTGAATGAAGTGAAATCTCAATGCGTTTCTTTCTGGTCGTATTTGTTTTTTTTTTTTTTTAAAAGACAGAACAAAAAAAAACTGTATATAGCATAATCGGGTCTTTACAAAAACATAAAACATAAAACAAACAAACAATATAATAGTAACATGAATTAAAATTATTAATATAGTAATAACATGAATTAAGTAATTATAGTGACTAGTATAATAGTCCTACAAAATATTGTCACAAAATAGTAAAACATAAAACACAAAACGAATAAACAATATATTAATAACATGAATTAAATATTGATAATGATTAGTATAATAGTGTTACAATATAGTAAAACATAAAACATAAAAGAAACAAACAATATACTAGTAGCATGAATTAAAATTATTAATATAGTAATAACATGAATTAAATAATGTTAATGATTACTATAATAGTGTTACAAAATAGTGTTACAATATAGTAAAACACAAGACAAACAAGCAATATAGTAATAACATGAATTAAAATTATTAATATAGTAATAACATGAATTAAGTAATGATAATGATTAGTATAATAGTGTTACAATATAGTAAAATGGAAAGCATAAAAAAAACAAACAATATAGTGATGATGATAGCGCTTAACATTCGCTGAGACCAAAGATTGGTCTGTCGTACCTAAAGAAATAAATTATTTATTTTGATTTAAGATTTTATTCTTATGCTCAAAGAGCTTGGAGAGAAGCCTGCCGAGCTCACTATAATTTTGACATTGTTTAAGGCTAGGAATGTCAGTATTGTAACAAAGATTTTGAAACTGGGATCTAATGTGGTTGTATGCGGGGCACTCTAAGAGGAAGTGGTTTTCATCCTCGATGTTCCTATTCTCACATAT
>APFE030113385.1:58366-93151 GCA_000404065.3 Pinus taeda | reverse complement strand
ATCCATGATGGTCCTGTTCTTCCTTTCAGCAACTCCATTTTGCTGTGGGGTGTACCTTGCTGTAAATTGTTTATGAATTCCATTTTCTCTGCAAAATCTTAGGAATTCCTTGAAGATATACTCTCCTCCTCTATCTGTTCTGAGAACTTTAATATGCAGCCCGCTTTGGTTCTCCACAAGTGCTTTGAAATTTCTGAACTTCTCAAATACTTCACTTTTGTTTTTGAGAAAATAAATCCAAGTCTTTCTTGTAAAGTCATCAATAAAAGTTAGGAAATATTGGTTACCTGCTAATGATGCTGCTTGCATCGGTCCACATAAATCTGAGTGGATGATCTCTAAGGGTGCCTTTGCCCTTATGCTTTTACCTGAGGGAAAACTTTCTCTATGTTGTTTACCCAAAATGCAACCTTCACATAGGCTGTCCGGTTTCTCTATCAATGGTAATCCTTTCACCATTCTTTTTCTGCTCAACAAATTTAGACCTCCAAAATTTAGATGTCCAAATCTCAAGTGCCACAACCAATTCTCATCCTTTGGCACGCTTTGGAAGGCCTCTTGGGTCACTGCTGCAATTACATTTTTGTTTCTCAAATCTGCCCTGATTTTGAGAGGGAACATCCTGTTCCTTGTCATCCTCACTTCAGCAATGCATCGTTTGCTGGGTGGTATATCCATGATGGTACACACATCATTCACAAAATAAACATTGTAACCCTTTTGAACAAGCTGTCCAATACTCAAGAGGTTACATCTCATTCCGGGGACATAATACACATCTGCTATGGTTTTCCTTTCTCCTTGCTTTGTAAATATTTTTACCTCCCCTTTTCCCATAACAGACACTTTGCTATCAGTTCCTAGTGTGACCTCTGATTTCATATTTTTATCTAGGGCAGAAAAGAGAGCTATATTTCCTGTCATATGGTTGCTACAACCTGAGTCTAAAAACCATATGTCTTCACTATTTGTTTCAGCCATGTTACAAGCTAACAATACATTAGTTTGGCTGATGTTCTCTCTAGTAACATTTGCATTTTGTCTATTACTCATATCATGCTGCTTCTTCCTACAATCACTGACATAATGCCCATATTTCTTACAATAATAACATTGGACATTGGATTTTTCATACCTTTGTCCTTGAGCATGATGTTGTTCTCTTTGCTGGCTGCTGCCTTGGCCTTGGTTCTGATTTGGATTGCTGCCTCTTCCTTGAGCATTTGCTGGACTATTCCTTCCTCCTCTGTTCTGGCTTCTACCTCTTCCTCTTTTGTTTCCTCTGCCTTGACCTCTTCCTCTTCCAAAGGACATCTGAGTCTTGAAGGCTTGCTCTAGAGATGAGTTCTGATTCCTACTCAATCTCTGCTCATGTGTTATCAGTGATGCATGTAGCTCATCAACTGAAAAACTTGAGAGATCCTTTGTCTCTTCAATGGTGGTGACAATAGCATCAAACTTTGAGGGTAAGACCCTCAGTATTTTCTCCACAATCCTCCTTTCTTCAATGGTTTCTCCATGAGTCCTCATCTGTGTGACTAGACCAATTACATGTGTGAAGAATAAGTCAATATTGTCTGACTCCTTCATGTTCAGATTCTCAAAATCTCTCCTCAGCAGTTGTAGTTTTGCTGTCTTCACTTTCTCCATGCCTTGATAGGCTGTCTTGAGGGTTTGCCATGCCTCATTGGATGTCTTAGCTGCTGCTAACCTTGGAAACACACTCTGGTCTACTGCTAGATACAACAACACACGGGATTTTGAGTCCTTCTTCCTATTGCTCTTCAGCAGATCCTTCTCTACTGGAGTTAAACTATTAAACTCATTTTCATTTGCTGGTTCATCAAACCCATCTTGAACTATTTCCCATAAATCTTGAGAGGCAAACAGGGCTGTCATGGTTATTTCCCAATAGTCATAGTTCTTCCCATTGAACTGTGGGAGCTGGGTGTTAAACATACCCATACCAGTGCTTGTGCTGGCCATTCCTTGCATCCTCAGCTATGCTTCTAAATCCTTGACTGTGTATTTTTAAAACAACTAACTTTTGCAACCAAAAGACTCCTCCCTTCAGCTTCTTTGTTGTCTTCAAAGAGCCTAAGCCTGCTCTGATACCACCGTTGGGGATTTTAAAGGGGAAAATCCCAAAAACAAAAATATTCAAGCACACAGAGGCAATGCTCTGTTTCCTTTGCACCAGGATCTTTTTGCACAGAGAAGTCTTTTAAAAAAAAATTACTGAGCAGAGTATTGCACCATCATAAAATGATTTCTATTCTTTAAACAAAAACACTTACATATTCATCCTCTTTTACTCAGAGGGATTCACCAAAACATTTTAACAAAAATTACTCTGCCTCCTTTGAAATTTTACACCACTGTGTGTAAATATTTCATTTACATTCACTGCTATGTAAAAACAAAATTACAGGGATTTACACATTTACCTTTTCACTGCTGTGTGAAACAATTCATGGTTTTGGAACAAACTACCCCCTGGTTTTCTTCATTCACTTCACTGCCTTCTCCTGCACTGCTGTGCATTCTTTTTACTTGTTACATTACAAGGAAAAATTTACGCTGCTGCGTTTCATGCCAAAATACCCGACATTACATTACAACCCAAAAAAAACTCATTCACTCTTCTGTGCTTTCTTCTTGTTTCCATTCGCTGCTGCGAACTCCTTTTTCTTTCCCCGTGTGCAACTTTTATTTTACACACAGTCAACGTACACATAAAAAATACATTTCATATGCAATTAAATGAAACTTACATACACATTTCATATGCAATTAAATGAAACTTACATACCGTCTTACGCCCATACTTCCGTATAAGTTAAATGTTACTTGCCGTAAGAAAACATTAAATACTTTACCAAAACATGTCATAATATTAAACATTAGTGTATGGACAAGGTAATACTCCACGCAACATTTAAGTTTAGCAGACCCGTATGCACCTTGGTTCAATCGGACGGCGGAGTATGAACACTTTAATCGAACGAAGGAGGATGGATATCGGAAGACCCTTTCTCACCGTACTTTACACCACAGTGCATCTTTGGTAAATTAACGGTTGTAAATGTTGGAGGACATCGGACGAATATCGGATGGGGGGTTTTAACTGTCTTTTATCGTCCGAAAAGTGCTTGAGTGTGATGTCACGGCAATCCACGTGCCTCCTCCAAAATGCATCGGAGCCCCTTCGTACGGAAACCTCCTTTGACAAGAAGCGGTGCGATAACTTACCGGTGGTTTCAAGTTTGCTGCTGGGTGGTTTCGACACGCCGTTGACTGCTGGCCCGTGCGCAGTGAAATTATAAATTTAACAGAAATAATATATTATATTTATGAGCTAAGTGGATAGTATTAAGTAAAAATGAATAATTAAGTATATGATTTTTTTGTATTAAATGAAATTTGAAATAAAAATAAAAATAAAGAAAATAAATCAATATGGTTCAATTAGGTAGAAAAATCATTCAAATTATCACAAAAAAATAGATGTTTCGTCATTTCCATTCTGAGGTGGGATTAAAAAAAAAATCAAATTATAGTGTTAAAGTATTTAAACACTAAAACTCTTCAACTATAATGAGGTACTTTTGATTTCCTTTACGCCTTCGAAATCTCTTCACGATCTAGCTATACAAAGAGGAACATTAAATTAAATGCAAAAAATAATGTGCAACATAGAATTATGGTTTATCCAGAAAGCATCAGTAACAATATTCTATATAAAATAATAATTTTCTTGTAAAGTGAAACATGAAACTACAAAATATTACATAACAATAATCACCTTCCTCATAATAACAATCACCTTCCTCATGGGTGCATGGATTTTCATAATGAATTTGGTGACATTCCTAGGTCAACACATTGTCTTTCAGTGAAAACATCCACTACATATTCGGTTTTAAAAAAAAATTATATATTTTATTTACATTTCATTTTTCACCTATAATTATTGTCAAAAACAATTTTAAAAATATTATTAAATACTTATCACTAACCTATATTTCTTCATCATTGTGATCTGATTTATTCTTTCAGTGAAAACAAACCAAACCCATCTTTTCTAAATCCATAATAATTGAAGCATAATGCAAAAGGTGGCTTAACTAAGAAAATAAAATATATATATTATTTTAGTCAATAAGGTAAATTTTCATTTATATTAATTTGTATTCATCTTTATCATGTTATTCTTCAAATGTTATAAGGAATTATGGACTTTCTCTTTGGGTTGTGTGAGTGAGTTTGATCTTCCGGGTGTCTTCTCCGGGTGTCTTGGAAAACAATACATGGAGTTCATATCTATATATATATATTAACTTATAGTTGAAATGGTAAGGTATAATGTATTGTATAAATTAGCTTGAAATGAGTTTCATTGGGTGGAGTGTTCAGATATAATGTAGAGATTTTATTGTTTCTTATTAATATGATATTGAAGATCATTTAAATTTAAAGATAATAAAATGGTATTTTTATTTGTGGTTAAATGTGTTTTATAAGTGGTATTTTTTATTTGTGGTTCAATGTGTTTTATAGTGAAATGAATTGAATATTATAAATGAATTATAATAATAGATATAAAATATTATTGTGAAATATTAAACTATTGGATAATAAATTTTATTATAATTTTATTGTTAATTAGTAGTAGGGATGATAGAGGTTACTTATTATTACTTAGTGATTTATTGAAGCTTTTAAAGGAAAATTCATAACCTAAAATGACTCATTCATGGTCTATTGTTCTTTCTTTCTAAATGACTTTAGCTTTTAGGTACTCACATGTTTTCTTATCTCCAAATAGGACAATCTCTTAAGCAATGAAAAGAAGCTTTGGATATTCCTACACAACCAAAATACTTATCTTTTTAAAATATGACTAAAGAGAAAAGTGACTAGTTTTTTATCCTAGGTCTATAAAATGATTTCAGGAAGTGCCACTTGTCAAGCACAGGGCTACATTGGGGGAGTAATACCATACCATGCGTGTTCATATTGGGGGATATATATTGAGGAAAAAATGACATAATATATTGAGCATATAATAGTGGGTAAAGGGTTCTTATATGTTTTGTATAAGAAATGGAGCTCAAAGTTAACGAAAAAATATAAAGGGGTTTAAAAAATGTTACTGAAAAATGGATACTTAAATATCTAGTGAAAGTAGATTTGTTAAAATTGGGAAGGTGTATTGGGTTCGTATTGCTATGGGATTAAATAAAGTGATTTTTAGAGGTATTTCCCAATATGTATGCAAATTACAGGTATTTTTTAGTATGTCATGAATGCACTTGTTATAGCAGAGTTCCATTGAGTGAAGCTCCCAGGTTGTCAAGAAAGGTACATACACACAAAAATGACAATTTTACTCTTATTCCATTCATTTTAATCATGTTTATTTTTATACTATAGTTCCTAGAGGTGGAAGAGGGGTGTGCTCCTATGATTTTTTTACCTTATTGGTCCTAGGGGGATTTGGGTTATTGCGGTATCTTTCCTTGGTTTGAGGTCCATATGTTACTTGGACATCTAAAAGTGTAGTTAGAACTCCTAGGGGCTACAAGCCTCTACGAATCCTTAGTTGCCCCAATTTGGAAGTGATTGAGGTGCATATTGGTGACCATCTACTTATTTGACTTGCACCCCCACCGTTTCTTTTTAGTTTCCTTTATTGTAGTACACCTTCATATTTTTAGCCATTTTTCAGGTCGTAAACTTTGGGAGACGTTTTGAGGGCCTAAAAGATATTTTTTGGGAAAACAGAGAGACTTGAAAAGTGTGAATCCAAAATGACCTCTTTGTTTTCAACCTTCTCTTTGACATCTTTGAAACAAGGGATAATGATAGTCAAACTAAAATTGTATGTCAAAATTACAACCCCAAGAAGTTGTTGTTCCAACTAACCCTAGCTTGGCCCATAAGCTTTTGGTGCTTCATTTGCTAGGGTTAGGTTTTGGGAAGTTTAGGGTTTCTCATTGTTTTCAATGATAAAAAGGCCACCGACCCTTATTGTAACATAATTTAGAGGCACATAGCCACCACATCTCTTCTCAGAGATAAGCTATCATTGTTCATGCTAGTTTATTTCCATTTTTCTTATAAGCATCTTTCAGTTCTTTGATATTAATGAAATGAATATTTATTTCTATTGCATCTCTATGTTTATGTTTATATTTATATTTGTATTTTATTGTGTTCCTCCATATTTATGGATCAATAATAACAGAGTAGATTGCTCTTTCTTTTTTTTTCTTTGCATGTCTCCAACAAAGTTAGGGTATAAGGATTTAGAGCTCGAGCTGGCTGAACCTTTGCTAGACCAGTCTCGCAAACCTCTACAGTCTCCCATGGAAGAAGAAAATAAAGATGAGGGAGTCAAAGATTCTTTCAAAATACTGCTCAATGGAGCCCTCGAGCCACAAAATAACGTGACGATGAATAAATTTACCCATATCCTTCGGTTGCCCACAAGGGATGCATCTTCATCTAGCAGCCACTCTAGAGGTGCCCCTCCTTTTAAGGTACAAATCAAATTTGATATGCCCATGCTTGAAAGCTATATTTATGCAGATGTTGTAGATAAATGGCTAAATCTATTGGAAGGATATTTTTTGGTTCATGAATTTTTCAATCAGGAAAATGTTACTTTGTCACTCCCCAAATTTGCCCCCAATGTCAAAGACTGGTGGGAAACCTATTGTCAACAAAAGGATGAGAGGGGACAGTCATTGTTTTCAGCTGCACCCACTTGGAATTCTTTTTGGCACACTATTAAGGAAAAATATTACCATATTGCAACATATGAAGATAAATATATAAACTCAACCATGCTGCAGTAGCAAAGGGACCAAGATGTGTTACAGTTTACCAATATTTTTCATACCCTTCTCATCAAGTTGGGTATTAAGGATTCTAAGTGGAATTTTGGTACTCAAGTACTGCAACTATCTACACAAGTACATTCACGAGGAGATGGAGTTCCTAGACATCTCCTTACTTGGCTATGTATGTCAATACGTTGTTAAGTTCAAGAAAATTTTTAAACAGAATAAGTGAGACTTTCAATTTGTGAATCTAAAGCAATGGAAAGGAGCTCTCAAACCATAGAACAAAGTACAAAGCCAGGGTCAGGCGAGCTAAGACAACCCACCAAAGTTGAAAGCAAACATAAACACCATGAAGACAAATAAGGACATCAGGAAATGGTGTGAGTTCCATAAGAACCCCACTCACAACATAACCGAGTTTCGAGCCAAGAAGTCATTAGTGGATGAGCTAAAGGCTTCAGAATTAGATGCATGTTCTGACTCTAAGTCAAAAACCAACAAGGAAAAAGACAAAGGGAAGAAAATTATTCATGTGGATCTCAGTGCCACTATTTCCACCACTTAGATCCAGAAGATTGAGCCCAAAGATAAAGAGGAGGGTGAATGCCTCTTGCAATCACAAATGTGGATGAGAGGTTCCCCATTGTAGTTCATTGTTTACAACGGAAGCCAAAATTACCTCATTTTAGTAGGGGTCGTGAAGTGGTTCGGCCTATCAACCACACAACACCCGTAGCCATACCCCATTGGGTGGCTTCACCGAGGAGGATATATCTATGTCATATAGTACTCCCACCTTTCCTACAACATCAAGCCCTTCACAGATGAGGTAATGTGTGATTTTGATCCTCTTGAAGTTTTTGATGTATTATTGGGCCAACCATACTTGTGGAGGCACGATGTTGTGTATGAGTCTAGGCCTCACACTATTATTATTTCCTTGGGTAATAAGTTATACATGATACTAGAGGTAGCACCGCCTAGTACCATATGTTTGATCTCTATGAAGAAATGTAGTAATATCATTCCCCATACCAGGAAATTTGTCTTCCTTATGATTTGCCCTCAAGGAAAGAAGAATATTGTGGCCAAGTCTACAACATCCAAACTAGTCTCCTTCACATGGGAGCAGCAGATGGACAAGGTCATGGAAGAATATAGGGACATCTTCACGTCACCCATAAAGTACCCATGCACTGTCAGGTCAAGCACCCCATCGATCTAACCCTCGATGCACTGCTACCCAATGAATCGATTTACCAATTCTTTGTTATGGACAATGATGAAATTAAGAGGAAGATTAAGGATTTTTTACAAAAATGGAACATCAAGCCAAGTTCATCAACCTGTGGGAGCCTGATAATGTTGGTACAGAAGAAAGACGACACTTGGAGACTTTGTATTGGCTATCAAGTTCTGAATATGATCACTTTTCTAAATAGGTATCCAATACCATGGATTGATGACCTTGTAGACCAGCTCAAGGTAGAAAAATATCTCAGCAAGATTGACTTGAAGTGCGATTATCACCCAGTAGCAATTGAACCCTTTAATGTGTGGAAGATTGCCTTCAAATCTAGGGAGGGCCTATTTGAAATGGTCATGGCCTTCGTGTTGACGAATTTCCCCACAATCTTCATTCCATTAATGGAAAACATATTATATCACTTTACCAACTCATTCTTGCTAATTTATCTGGAGGAAATCCTGATGTTCAGCCGGAGTTGGAAAGAGCACATACACCATATTCAACATGTCTGCCAAACCCTTCGATAATACAAATTGTGTGCCAATTTTGAGTAATTCACTTTTGGTATGACCTCGGTTCAATATCTGGGGTACATCAATGATGAGTGGGGTGTGCATGTCGATGGATCCAAGATACAAGTTATTTAGGATTGGTCAGCCCCAATAACTCTTACAAAGATCCACAACTTTCTGGGTCTTTCCAACTTCTATCGTATGTTCGTGCTAGGATTTTCTCATATGAATTGGCCTTTAAGTCAAGTTAGTAAGGGCAAAGCGAAAGAAAAACTATTTTGTTATGAATCCCAACATAATGCTATGGTCGAGTTGAAGTATCCCCTCTTCTCTATACAAATGCTCAAATTCCTAGACCTCCAACAACCATTTTAAATTGAGGTAGACATCTCTGATGCTATTGTTGTAGTTCTTGAGCAACAGAGGCATCTGACAAAATATCACAGTGAGATACTTTCATATATATCCTGAAAGTATCCCACTTACAACATTGAATAGATATATTCTATTATAAAGGCCTATTAAAAATAAAATAATTACATTATAGAGAAGGAAACGGTCATCCTTACAGATCACCAACCCCTGTAGTTCATACTAACACAAGGGAAGTTCAAAAATGATTGCCATCTGAAATGGTCGACATATTTGTAACAATTGCATTTGAACATCAACTACAAGAAGGGAAGTACCAATAATGTTGCAAATTATCTGAACTGGTCATTGGTAATGGCACTCACCACTGTGCTCTACTCTTGTAGACATAAGACTTTGTGGTAGCCGCATCTTTACAAGAGTGATCCATAATTTGGTAACAGATACCAAATGCTGATAGAATACAAGAAAGTTCCATATTTTCACCTCTAAGGTGCACTGATATGCCAACTGGGACACATTCATGCTCCTACAAGCAAGTGTTCCAAGATGATTTTCAAGGCACACTAGAGTCAGGTCATTGGCCATTTCATAGTAGGTAAAATAGTGGTGCAAAAGTAGTTTTATTGGTGGAAACTTTGACAAGATGTTTGGAAGCACATCGGATCATCTACTGCTTGTGTCATTATCAAACAAAAAATCAAGAAGAAAGGCCTATATATTCCTCTACCTACTCCTACTCAGCCTTGGGAATCTATGTATCTAGATTAAATTTTGGGGCTTCCTTGTACTAAGCATGAAAATGACTACGTATTTGTGGTCTTCAACATATTCTCTAATATGGCCATTCTAGTGACCTACAAGAAGAGTATCACAACAAAATCCACCATTAAGTTATTATTTTAACAAGTGTGGGTACATTTTGGGATTCCACGATCCATTATCTTAGATAAGGACAGAAAGCTCCTAAGGGAATTTTGTTATAGACTATGGTCGATGGTGGATACCAGACTCACTAAGTCCATGGCCTTCTAGCCCTAAACTGATGGCAAGAAAAAGGTCGTCAACAGGATTATTGTGCGTATTTTGCACATGTACAACTCAAATTATCCATGCATATGGGATGAAATCCTCCCTTATGTCCACCACAACTACAACAGAGCTCTCCATAGCTCAACAGAGCTCTCCATAGTGGTTGGGATTCCAACCACTATGTCCCATTGATGTGGTCATACAATTTGAGGCTACTCATGTAGATTTGGATCATGTCGAGTCTGAAGCTAACCCAGCTAACAACTTCATTGAGCACATTTAGGACATACGCTAGCAAGTTCATGACATATTAAATAGAGACAATACTAAGTAAAAACAGTGTCATAATGAACTTTGACTGCCACAAAAGTTCTAGGTGCACGACAGATTTAGGGTACATTTGCAGAAGGAGTGCCTTGTTAAGCAACACTTCAAGCTTCACCAACTCCAATATGAGTCCTACACCATCACCAATATTTCACGGACAATTTGTTGGTGCTCAACATTCTACCATTCCTTATCCTGCACCTAGCATTCAATGTGGACCAACTACAACCATACTATCCCCCATTTTTGGTCACATCCAATGTTGTTGAGGATTTGACACCAGCAGAGCTCATCCTAAGCTACATTGAGCAAGCTGCAAATGACTGGATCATGGACACACAAATCAATAAAACTTGCAAATAGAGGATCCATCTATATCGAGTTGTCAAAGAACACCAACTTATTCACCAAGGACCAAGTTCAACAGAAGTTTCCCATCTCATAAAGGCACTGAACACAATGGGGACCATTGCTTCCTATGGGGGCAGGTGTGACACAAGTGGATATTGGTGGCTGCCCACCTATTCCACATGGACCACCACTATCTCTTTTCAGTTTCCTTGATTGTTGTACAATTTACTATTTCTAGCAATTTTTCAAGTGCCAAACTTTTAGAGCCATTTTGAGGGCTTAAAAGATGTTTTTTGGGAAAATAGAGAGATAATAGAAGTTCCATACATGAAAGCAAGTTAATTTTTAGCCTCTTCCTAAAGGTGTTGGAAATGAGGTATTATGATAGTCAAACCAAGTTTGTAAGACAAAGTTACGACCCTAGAAAGTTGACGTTCCAACAAACCCCAACCCGTCACAAAAGATTTTGGAGCTTCATCTCCTAGGGTTATGATTTTGGATGTTTAGGGTTTCTCATTATTTCTCAATTATAAAAATGCCACTAAGCCTCGTTGTAACACAATTTAAGGGTATGTCTCTTCTAGATATCTTCTCGAAGATAAGTTACCATCACCGATTTTGGTTTATTTTGATTCTGCTTGTAAGCATCTTTAATTTCTTTGATATTAATGAAATGAAAACGTATTTCTACTCCATCTATGTGCTTATGTTTATTTATGTATATTGTTGTGTTCCTACATAATTCTGAATCAGGAAGACATATAATGCTAGTGCCATGACCTAATGGATTATTGATGCAAAAAACGAGGTGCATATATTGGGTTGTGGAGCATGATAGGGGATGGGAGATTGTGGGTGTTATGAAACCAACTCACAAAAAGATAGAGAAGATAGATAAATGCCTTATAAATAAGCCTCTTCGTGGGGGCAACCTCTTTTACATTACCAAAATGAACAATTCTTGAATGATACAAATGACAAGACCTCCTTTCTCTATATAGGAGTCTAAGGGGTCAAAATATAATCAGAGCCAACATACCAATAATAATGTAAGGGCACAATAATAACAATAATGGGCTTCTATGGCATACAACAATAACAATATGGGGGCTACATGGGAACAACAATATAATAAGGGGTATGTGCTAATAACAATAAGGGGTTACACTAGTGATATAGGGACCTAACATGCTCCTCTCCTTCAAAAAGTGTTGTCCTCAACGCTTGAGTTGTTCTTGATGCTTCTGTATAAAACTCTTATCCTCCCATGTTGAATATTCATTGTGTAAGTTCTTTCACTTGATGAGATACTTTGAAATTCATCTATTTCATAGTTGTTAGGTTCTAGCTTCTATGACCACTCTGGGCTCCAATATGATTTTTCCTTCCTCGTCAAGTTCTGGAAATATTGTTTGAACTAGGATCCTCTAGAACTTTTGAATGAGTGGCCACACATCTTCATCCTTCTTCCATACATCCCTTGCTCTGTTTATCCAATCTGAATGGATAATATAAATAGCACAAAATAATGCTTCCACATCCTCATCCATTCTTGAGAGTGCATCTGCAACAACATTTTGCTTCCCTTATTGTAGATGATTTCGAAGCCATAACCCAACATATTTGTGACCCATTTTTTTTGTTCTTTAAAGATTATCTTTGTCCTAAAAGGTATTTAAGACTATCATGATCCATTTTTACCTTGAAGTTTCTTCCCATTAGGTAAGGTTGCCATTTCTTAAGTGCATGTAGTATTGCCAACATTTTCTTCTCATAAATAGCTTGCTTGAGATGTAGCTGTAAAAATACATATTCGCCTACACCAAATATTCTTTCACTGCCATGTTGATATGTCAGTTGTTACATTCGATTCTGCACGAAAGTGGCGTTATTCTTTAAATGTTGGATACCTTGTTATTGATGCTCGATGTGATCTTTCAGTGCTTGAATATTTCTCTTCTTCATATTTCCTTCTACCTTGAGAGTTTGAGGAATCGTAATTTATTCCAATGCATTAAAAGATATGGTCGGATTCATTTCTTGATGCTCGATGTGATCTTTCACTTCTTGAACCATTTTTTTCTTGATATGTCCTTCTATCTTGACAGTTTGAGGAGTGGTAATTCCATCCAATGCATTACAATATATGGTCAGATTCATTTCTTCTTTCGCGATGTGATCTTTCACTTCTTGAACCTTTTTCATCTTGATATGTCCTTTTATCTTACTAGTTTGAGGAGTGGTAATTATTGCCAATGCTTTACAAGGTATGGTTAGGCTCATTTCTTCCTTCTATGAGGTTGGTTCCTAGTGTATATCCTCTTATTTTGATGTTTCTTGATCATTTTCTTCCTCCTCTTCATAATCTATGTAAAATAATTTCTTCTCAGCACACTTATGACCTTCAGTGTATTTTCTATCACAATTTTAACCAAGCCCTTTTTCTCTTTTTTCTTCCAATCATTGTGATGTAAACATTGTAGGTTGTGGAATGCTAGGAGAAAAAACACTTCCATAATTATAGTCGTGAGTGGTCGGATTCCTTATTTCCATAATTTTTCTTTCATTTTTTCTTGCCAACTTGAATGCCTTCATCAATGAATCAAGTTCCCAAAGACGAACCTCATGTTGAATCTTATCCTTTAAAGTCCCTATGAAGACATCAACCATTTGCTTCTTTGAAATATCATTTACCCTTATATTAAATTTTTTAAATTCCTTAATGTGCTCTTCCATTGAACCCTTTTGTTCGAGATTTATCAATTGGCTAAAGAAGGTGTTACTCTTTGTATCCTCATAATCTACTATCATTTCTTCTGTGAAAATTAACCAGTTGACAAGTGCTTTACAAGAACAAAGCCCTTTATACCATAAAAATTAATTTGGTTCTAAATATAGAGATGCAATATGTCCCTTTTGTAAAAGTTAAGCCTTAGGTAGATCAAAATATTTCTCCATCTGTAGTATCAAATTTATCAAATCCTTGCCATCAAACTTTCTCATCTCGCTTTTTGTTGATTTGAGGAGCTTGATATTGAAACAAATGTAGGTCTATAATTTCATATCTTTAAGTTATAAAAATTTAGCATGTAATAGCTCTCTGTGTCCTCTTTCTAAGACCACAAGTCTTATCCCAATTGAATTCCCAAAGAAATATTTATTCCCAATCTTCCCCAATGACCTAATTATAGACTAGTTCAGTAGATTCAACTTGTAAGGTATTCCATGTGTCATTTTTCAAACTTAGGTTTTGAAAATTATACCCAAACAAAATACAGTCTGTCCTCTTTCTGTCACTTCTTACGAAATTTCAATCTGATTCTTAGAGAATAAGTTATGATGATTTTCCCAAGGTGACATGTTTAGGATGTAATCGGGATTCTACAAAAACCCTAACTTCCTCAGCTCATATATCAAAAAACGTAGCGAGACAAGATATAAAACTTGGACACGACATTTAGACCAGTTTCTTCTCAAATAGGTTTTTTTTTAGCACTTGAAACTTTGTAGTGAAAATGTTATAGTGAAAATTCCACGATGACCTATTTTATATGAAATTCTGGAGCTTGCAAAAATCCTAACAGCGCCAGATCATATCCCTGCAAATATAGCAAGACAATATCTGAAATTTGGACCTGATTTTTTTAGCTTTTGAAACGTCGCAGAAAAACTGTTATAGTGGAAATGCCATGATGACCTGTTTGGACCAGTGAAACCCTGGAATGAAAAGTTGTGATACCAAATGTTATGAAAGTAGCTCACAAAAAGATAGAAAGGATAGATACACACATTAGGAATAAGCCTCTTCAAGGGGGAAACGTCCTTTACATTACACAAATTAACAATTATTGGATGATACAAATGACAAGACCTCCTTTCTATATATAGGAGTCCAAGGGGTCATAATATAATCAGAGCTGACATAACAATAATAATGTAAGGGCACAATAATAACAGTAGTGAGCTTCTATGGGGTACAATAATAATAATATAGGGACTACGTGGGCACAACAATATAATAAGGGAGTTGTACCAATAACAGTAAGGGGTTACAATAGCAGTATAGGGACCTAACAATGGGTTCAAAGCTGTTGGAGTCAAGTACCTAGGCCCATGACTAGTTGGTATTTTTTGTCGACCTTACTTGGATTAAGGTATCCTTTTATCGTAGTGGAGTCTTAGAATCATATTTGGGGTGAACTATTGTTGATCGATTATGAATAGTGTGGTCTATGTTGTGTGGAACATATGATGTTTACAAGAAGGTTTTTCTTCATATGATAAGATAAGTGGTTGTTGTTATGGTTATGTGTTTTTCACTATGTTATTTCACGTATTTACATTATTTTTTCTTGACTTATTAGATTAATTATTATTTTCAAGATTTAATGGATATGTGTATGTATGAATCGCATATAAATAATACAACAATTTTGATTAGAATTTATTGGGAATTTCAACTTAATGGCTCCAAGGTGTAAGAATTCAATTTAAGGAAAATTCTCATAGTTTGGACTTGCAAGTACAATATACACCCCATTAAATGAATAAGAGTGTTACAAATCCACATTATCTCTTGCTAATATATCTTCTTATGCCTCCAAATAGGTTAGAAACATACTCAGTTCTATACCTTTTTTTATCTAGATATCTATCCCAATCGACATCAACAGTTCCATGTATGGGAAGCACCTTTTCTAATGATATTCATCTTTGGCAGCACAATCCATAACTAGTAGTGCCACACAAATACCTAAGGAATCGTTTTATTGTTTCCTATTTCTCCTTCCTTTATTTTGACATAAACCTACTAAATACTTCCACTACATACATTGCAATTTCTAATCTACTATTCATCATTCCATATATCAATTTCCATTCATAGTACAATATGGAACACAAAGCAACTCCTATTCATCTTACCATTTCTTTCGAAATTGATCAACAAATGTGATGCAGGAGCATCCAGCTCCCAATGATGAAACAGAAAGACCCCAAACAGGTTCACGAGCAGGACACCAAATTGTCAGATTCTGCTGGAAATAATTTTTCTTTTTATTTTTATTTTTACAAGTCAGAAGCAGTTAGGAGATTTACTTTCCAGTTCTTTACAGTTAAGTTTATTGATTAGTTTTATTGCCAAGTGAAGGGTAATTTATGTGAGTTAGGAAAATAACAATTGGTTGCTTTTATAAACCTTTTAATTATCTGAACAGTTACATTTAAAAGTAGGAACAGAAACACGTAACTACTTTTGTAACAGACAGAGACAAACTGCAAGCCTTAACTGTACAAAGAGGCTATAAAAGCAAGACAACGATGTAAAGGAAGGTTCCTTTTGTTTCAAGTAGAATAAGAATTGAAAAGTTGAAGAATCAAACAAACAGAGCATTCTAAGTACCTACAGAAGCTGTCCATCAATCATTGTTTTTCTTTCTAAGTTGTTGAACTAATCTCCCACATACGATTATTATTATTTCATGTTACTGTAAATTAATTGTAACAAAGTGAAATTCGAAACTACTGTCGACCAACAAAGAGGAATACAACTCAAGAATCACGGTCACAATTCAATATCAACATACAAGCTAATAACCAGTGCGAGAATCAAATATCAGCGGCGGAGCATCACAAGAAATCAAAGATACAGGTACATATTGTAAACATCTTCTCATATTTCATTCAAAACACAGTTATAGTACAACACCAATAATATTACATAGTCAAAAAGGGACGAGTAGTAAAAGGCCCGTAAGGGTTACATAGATTGTCGTTTTCGAAACCAGCACAAAATTCCACACATAAATAATCGCCATCAAAACCAGAGCAGAGTCAGTCAAACATCCTAGACAGAGCATGAGGAGACGAAACCCTCGTTAGGGTTTAATAACCAACAAATAGAAGAAGAAACCCTCGTAAGGGTTTGGCTATTAAACTGAAGCCAGAACTGAGAGAGCCGCGTCATAGATGAGCAATATCTCACACGAGAAATCACAGGCAAGCACACTACCAAACTCGACCTACAAAGTAGCAGATACAGCATATGAAAAAAGGTTCCAGGCCTACCCAGGACTTTCGAGCTATCAACCATTGCTGAAGACCAAAACGTGCACCCTCCAGGACACAGCAAGAGACCTGCAACCAACCCATTAACAAGACGTTAGAGTTTGTCGTGTACAGGGTATGAAACCCTCGACCTGAGGTATCAACTAATTAAATAAATAGACAAGCATAGTGGAATGCGAACCTTACCTGGAGGCCGTGAGAAAAGAGACCGCCAAGTCGAGACCAGAACCGCCATAGCCAACTAAAAGACCAAAGGAGAATACGAGTTAGACCCGGAATGAAAAGAAACCAAAAATTGAATCAGAGAATGAGAGCATACCTGTAATAGCAGTCTTCCACGCATTGCCATCAACCCTGCTCGGACGGCGAAGCAGCACCAGTATTTGGAACCACAAATTTGTTGCCAAAAATACATACAAGAACCAGAACAGAAGCACGATTTCATACACAGAGAAGGAGAAGACATCAGCCAAGAACCCAGGAGCGAAATAACAGATTAAATACAGTAAAACAAGACCGTGCCAGAACTTGGATGCATTTTCTTCCCAACAAAACAGTAAACAAACGGAACTTACCTAGAGTTACAGTGAGCAGTTAGAGACAAGTACAGTCACAGTGTTGACGAAAACAACCAGACAAATATACCAAAGAGTCCTCCACCCACAATCAGAACAAGAGCAAATACAATCCATCACCATCGAGCCACATTACAGAACCAGAGAAGGTCAAAACAATACCATCGATAAACACTTTGCGCAGAGCTCCAAAACACTCCAAGCGAAACAGAAAATGACCGAATAATCGAGAAGTGAATTTAGGGTTAGGATATTATCAAACACCGAGGCGAAGGATGGAGCGTTAACTGCGGACCATTAAATTCTCAGCTACCCAAAGTAGGTGCGGGAACAACAACATTGCAGACGGAGACGCAAGCATCCAAGTGGCGTATTAAAGTGTTAAAGCAACGACAGCGTGGGCTGGGTCCCATCAGAGTGGTATCGGAGCAAGTTGAGCTGAAGAGATCTGAGAGAAATGGATATAGGCAGACGGGGACAAGGCAGAGGTGCCTGAAGAATGGCAGATGAGGCATTGAGGGAAGAACTTAGAATTCTTACTGCTCGATTAGAAGCAGTAGAAGCAAGCAGAAGGAGAGATCCAGAATTAGGTGATGTGAGTGATAAAGAAGTGGGAGCACCAGCAGGAGGAGATGACGGTGACACGCCAGAAGTAAGACTGTTGAAGTCTGTGTTATTGTCAAATAGTAAACCAAAACCAGAGTTACCAACTTATGATGGCAGTTTGTCGATTGATGTAGTGTTAGACTGGATTAGCGAGATGGACAAGTACTTTGAATGCGAAGAAATTAGTGAAGACCGTAGGGTCAAGTTTGCAGCAACGAAGTTGAAGGGACACGCCACACTGTGGTGGGACAGTGTGCAGAATGAGAGGAAAAGGCTGAACAAGCCTCCGATAAAGAACTGGGAAAGGATGGTAGCTAAATTGAAGGGCAGATTTCTGCCGAGAGATTACCAGATTGCATTGCATAGACAAGTTCAGAACTTGAGACAAAGGGGTCTGACGGTGAAGGAATATACGGAGGAATTTTACCGAGTAAATTTACGAGCAGGATATACAGAGGACACAGCAGAGAGGACAGCCAAATATGTGAATGGGCTGAGGATGGAAATTTTAGACGAGATAAGTATTTTGTCTCCCAATATTACAGAGGAGGCATATCAGAGTGCAGTTAAAGCGGAAGAAAATCTTAACCGAAGACAGAATGCCCGGAGAGGACATGGGTCTAACAGAGGAAGGGGCCAGTCCTATGGTAGGGGCCGGACTGCCAGCAACAATAAGGAAGCCAGCAGTTCGAAGACTTCGGGAATGGCAGAGAAAGGAGACGGAATGAGAGGTGGCAGATCATTTCAGCGTGGTAGAGGAACTGGTCGCGGAAGGGGAACTGGATACCAGTGTTATAGATGCCACAAGTGGGGGCACCGCTCTTTTGAGTGCCCAGAGACAGATTCTACTGGACAGCGAGGCGCCTATATGGCACAGCCAGAGGAAGCAGCAGCACCTCCTCAAGAGGCAGAAAATGCCCCAGAAACAGGAGAAGCTCTAGTATTGCATAAGGTATTGGTGAAACCAGTTGCTGAGAGTATTGAACAGACACAACGGAAGGCTCTGTTCAGAACAGTTTGTAAAGCACAAGGTAAGTGCTGCAAAATGATAATTGATAGTGGGAGTACTGACAATCTAGTGTCAGTCGAGATGGTTGAAAAGTTGGGGTTGAAACGTCTGAAACACCCCACTCCATATCGAGTGTCGTGGTTACAGAAAGGACACCAGTTGCTGGTGGATGAACAGAGTGAAGTGGAATTCCAGATTGGGCGTTATAAGGACAGAATTGTTTGCGACATTATGCCAATGGACGTGTGCCACATTTTGTTGGGCAGACCTTGGCAATATGACAGGAAAGTGATACATGATGGGGTGTTGAATTGTTATAAGTTCGAAAAAGACGGGGTTAAACATACCCTTGTGCCCATCAAAGAGGAGAAAGAGGCAGTTGAAGGAAATGAACCAAAGGCATTACTTGTGAACGGAAAACAATTTTTGAAACAGGTTGAAAGTAGTGAGATGAATTTTGCTGTAGTAAGGAGGACTAGGACAGTTGTGTTACACACAGAAATCATAGATTTGCCTGTAGAAATACAACAGATGTTAGAGGAGTTTACAGATATAGTGGTAGACGACTTTCCGGATAAGCTACCTCCCAAGAGGAGCATTAGCCACCATATTGATTTCATACCAGGAGCCAGCTTACCGAATAAGGCAGCTTATAGAATGAGCCCCAAAGATAACGAAGAAATTAGAAAACAGGTGCAGGAGCTATTGGATAAGGGGTTAATCAGAGAAAGTTTGAGCCCGTGTGCTGTACCGACAGTTCTCACCCCCAAAAAGGGAGGAGAATGGCGGATGTGCACTGATTCCAGAGCCATCAACAAAATCACCATACGGTACAAATTTCTGTTACCGCGCATGGATGATATGATGGACTGTTTGAGTGGGGCAGCTTACTTTTCCAAGATAGATTCAAAAAAGTGGATATCACCAAATACAGATACATGAGGGAGACGAATGGATGACAACTTTTAAAACGAATGAAGACTTATATGAATGGTTGGTCATGTCGTTTGGTTTAAGCAATGCTCCCAGCACTTTCATGTGACTCATGAATGAGATGCTAAAGGAATACATAGGGAAATTTGTAATTGTTTATTTGGATGACATACTGATTTTCAGTAAGACACGAGAAGAACACCTCCGGCATGTGCGTAGAGTGCTTGAGAAACTACAGCAGAATAAATTATTGATTAATCTGAAGAAGTGTACGTTTTTGTAGAGAGAACTGATTTATCTGGGGTTCGTGATAGCAGAGAACGAATTGAAAATGGATCCAGAGAAAGTGACAGCAATCGTGAATTGGCAGTCACCCAAGAATTTGTTCGAGGTAAGGAGTTTTCATGGATTAGCAAGTTTTTACAAAAAGTTTATTAGAGATTTTAGCAGAATCTGTGCTCCTATGTTGGAGACCATCAAAAAGGGCAGCCAACCTTTTCGATGGACAGAAGCGGCAGAAAAGAGCTTTCAGCTACTGAAGAGGAAAATAACGGAAAGACCAATTCTTAGGCTACCAGACTTTCAAAAACTATTTCAGGTACATTGTGATGCAAGTGGGACAGCAATTGGGGCTGTGCTCAGCCAAGAGGACAGACTCGTGGCGTTTTTCAGTGAAAAACTGAATGAGAGTAGGCAAAAGTACTCCTCCTACGATAAGGAATTTTACGCAGTAGTACAGGCACTAAGACATTGGAGGCATTACTTTCTGGGAAACGAGTTTGTGTTGTTCTCAGATAATTCTGCATTACAGTATGTAATGCAGCAGCATAAACTTAATCATAAACACGCTAAATGGATGGAGTACCTAGAAAGCTTTAATTTTGTGCTAAAACATATCAGTGGGCAAGCGAACAAGGTAGCCGACGCATTGAGTAGAAAAGCTTTATTATTGCAGGAAAGCACTGTGCAGGTTTTGGGATTCGAACATTTACGGGATCTATATAAGACAGACCCAGATTTTAGGGAGGCTTACGAAGTGTGCCAGAATCCTTTAATAAGAGGAAACAGTCCTTGGGTAGACTATAATATACAGGAGAAATTACTTTTCAAGGGAGGACAATTGTGTATCCCCAGCTGTTCAATGAGGGAGAATATCATTCGAGAAAAACACAGTGGGGGATTGGCTGGACATTTTGGGATTGACAAGACTTTGGAACAGCTTAGTCACTTTTACTTTTGGCCAAAAATGAGACGGGATGTACAACGTTTTGTGACTAAGTGTAAGGTGTGTCAACAAGCAAAAGGACACAACCAGAACACAGGACTGTACACGCCATTACCTATTCTAGGTAGGCCATGGGATTCTGTGAGTTTAGATTTTGTATTGGGATTGCCTAAGACACAGAAAGGGTATGATTTGGTAATGGTAGTGGTAGACTGTTTCTCGAAAATGGCACATTTTGTACCTTGTCGGAAAACCAGTGATGCTACTTATGTGGCTCACTTGTTTTTTAATGAGAGTGTCCGATTACATGGGTTACCCACAACCATCCTATCAGACAGAGATGTAAAGTTCACTGGACATTTTTGGCGAACCTTATGGAAGAAAATGAATACCCAATTAAGCTACAGTTCTGCTTACCATCCGCAGACCGATGGGCAAACAGAAGTTGTGAACAGAAGTCTAGGAAATCTGTTACGCAGCTTAGTCAGAGAAAATTCTAGAATATGGGACCGAGTGCTGGCACAAGCAGAGTTTGCTTACAACGATTTTCCGAATCGTAGCACAGGTCTCAGTCCTTTCCAGATTCTTTACGGTATGCACCCACGAGGAGTGCATGAGCTTCGGGATCTTGGTTTACAGGAGCGGCGGAGTGCGGATGGCAAAGATTTTGCGAATGCTATGCGAGATTTGCATGAACAGGTCAAGGAAAAGTTACAGGATAGCAGCTTGAAGTATAAGGAACACGCAGATCTGAGGAGGCGAGAAGTCTATTTTGAGGTAGGGGATGAAGTTCTGGTACACTTATGCAAGGAGCGGTTTCCTAAAGGTACGTACAATAAATTAAAATACAAGAAAATAGGACCTTGCAAAATCTTGCGGAAGTTTTCAGCGAATGCCTATGAAATCCAGCTACCACCTGGAGTAGGCATATCACCTATTTTCAATGTGGCAAATTTCTTTCCATATTCAGGCGAACTATTGGAGGAAAAGACGAATGAATCAAGACAATCCACGCTGAACACCCAGGAAGAAACAGATGCCTTATGTCCAAACCCCTGAGATCGAAGGCATCCTCGAAACTCAGGTAGTTAGACATACTCGGCGAAAAATTTATTTTCAGTACCTGGTCAAGTCAAAGAACTGTCCAATAGAGGACAGCTCATGGCTTGACGCCAGGCAGATCGAACGAACAGGGACAACAGTGGAAGAACTCATGAACAGGAGTCATGATCTTTTCTCACCCCAGGAGCCTGATGTAGGAGCATCCAGCTCCCAATGATGAAACAAAAAGACCCCGAACAGGTTCACGAGCAGGACACCAAATTGTCAGATTCCGCTGGAACTAATTTTTCTTTTTATTTTTATTTTTACAAGTCAGAAGTAGTTAGGAGATTTACTTTCCAGTTCTTTACAGTTAAGTTTATTGATTAGTTTTATTGCCAAGTGAAGGGTAGTTTGTGTGAGTTAGGAAAATAACAATCGGTTTCTTTTATAAACCTTTTAATTATTTGAAGAGTTACATTTAAAAGTAGGAACAGAAACACGTAATTGCTTTTGTAACAGACAGAGACAAACTGCAAGCCTTAACTGTACAAAGAGGCTATAAAAGCAAGACAACAATGTAAAGGAAGGTTCCTTTTGTTTCAAGTAGAATAAGAATTGAAAAGTTGAAGAATCAAACAAACAGAGCATTCTAAGTACCTACAGAAGTTGTCCATCAATCATTGTTTTTCTTTCTAAGTTGTTGAACTAATCTCCCACATAGGAGTATTATTATTTCATGTTACTATAAATTAATTGTAACAAAGTGAAATTCAAAACTACTGTCGACCAACAAACAGGAATACAACTCAAGAATCGCGGTCACAATTCGATATCAACATACAAGCTAATAACCAGTGCGAGAATCAAATATCAGCAGCGGAGCATCACAAGAAATCAAAGATACAGGTACATATCGTAAACCTCTTCTCATATTTCATTCAAAACACAGTTACAGTACAGCACCAATAATATTACACAGTCAAAAAGGGACGAACAGTAAAAGGCCCGTAAGAGTTACATAGATTGTCGTTTTCGAAACCAACACAGAATTCCACACATAAATAATCGCCATCAAAACCAGAGCAGAGTCAATCAAACATCCTAGACAGAGCATGAGGAGACGAAACCCTCGTTAGGGTTTAATAACCAAAAAACAGAAGACGAAACCCTCGTAAGGGTTTGGCTATTAAACTGAAGCTAGAACTGAGAGAGCCTCGTCATAGATGAGCAATATCTCACACGAGAAATCACAGGCAAGCACACTACCAGACTCGACCTACAAACTAGATGATACAGCATATGCGAAAAGGTTCTAGGCCTACCCAGGACTTTTGAGCTATCAACCATTGCCGAAGACCAAAACGTGCGCCCTCCAGGCCACAGCAAGAGACCTGCAACCAACCCATTAACAAAACGTTAGATTTTGTCGTGTACAGGGTATGAAACCCTCGACCTGAGGTATCAACTAATTAAATAAACAGACAAGCATAGTGGAATGCGAACCTTACCTGGAGGCCGTGAGAAAAGAGACCGCCAAGCCGAGACCAGAGCTGCCATAGCCAACTAAAATACCAAAGGAGCATACGGGTTAGACCCGGAATAAAAAGAAACCAAAAATTGAATCAGAGAATGAGAGCATACCTGTAATAGCAGTCTTCCATGCGTTGCCATCAACCCTGCTTGGATGGCGAAGCAGCACCAGTATTTGGAACCACAAATTTGTTGCCAAAAATACATACAAGAACCAGAACAGAAGCACGATTTCATACACAAAGAAGGAGCAGACATCAGCTAAGAACCCAGGAGTGAAATAATAGATTAAATACAGTAAAACAAGACCGTGCAAAAACTTGGATGCGTTTTCTTCCCAACAGAATAGTAAACAAATAGAACTTACCCAGAGTTATAGGGAGCAGTCAGAGACGAGTACAGTCACAGTGTTGACGAAAACAACCAGACAAATATACCAAAGAGTCCTCCACCCACAATCAGAACAAGAGCAAATACAATACATCACCATCGAGCCACATTATAGAACCAGAGAAGGTCAAAACAATACCATCGATAAACACTTTGCACAAAGCTCCAAAACCCTCCAAGAGAAACAGCAAATGACCGAATAATCAAGAAGTGAAGTTAGGGTTAGGATATTATTAAACACCGAGGCGAAGGACGGAGCATTAGCTGCGTACCATTAAATTCTCAGCTACCCAAAGCAGGCGCGGGAACAACAACATTGCAGACGGACACGCAAGCATCCAAGTGGCGTATTAAAGTGTTAAAGCAACGACGACGTAGGCTGGGTCCCATCAAAATGAATCTATACACATAGGAATGATAACCTTTAACTCTTTATGTTGAAACATATTAAAGCTCTACAATATTGTGTATATGCACATCCTCTCACTTAACTAATTTTTTTTGCTTGTCTAATTTATTTTAATTTTGATGTCAAAAATGAAATTGCAACACTAGTATCCTTAACATAAAATTTAGACGAAATTTAAGTTTTCACATCCTAGATGATTTCCTCATGCTTTGGAATCAACAACATATCATTTTTATTCATAGTGAAATAGATAAGTTTATCATGAATTAATTTGAAATAAAGATAGTGATTTAGTTTGTTTGTAAGTCCCAATATATAAATTTTACATTTTTTATAACACATACATGGTGATACCTTTAAACCATACAAGGATATTTGTAGCCTACATATAGGTTCTTTTCTTCCCTTCAATAAAAATCTTTTCAAATTATTCATGTATATTTATTATTCTAGATCCCCATGTAGGGTTTCTTCTCACATCCATTTGTTTTGCTTGAAAATAAAAAGTAGTAAAAATATATAAAATAAATATAATATGAGTTAGCATGGCATGATTAGAAAAACAACCAAATTCAATTCCTTCTAGCTAGAAATAACCTCTCTCAACTAATCGAGCTCTACATTTCTCACTTTTCTTTCTACATTTAATATCTTCTTAAACACTCTTTTTCTTTCAATGGTATTTCTTCTAGTTGGAAACTCTACTAGATCCCAAGCCTCATTCTCATCCAAGGATACCATTTCTTCAACCACAACCCTTTACAAGAGTTTTTACCATCTAAATACACTACCTCCCTAAGAATTATAAGATCATCATCGGTAATAAATAAATAAAAATTATAATGGAAATAAGATGAATTGCACTATTTTGGTTGCCTTCTTTCACAAACCAATCTCGTCAATATGATAGTGTATGGTTAGATTCCTCTTATTCTTGTGCTTCTGTAGAGTAAGATTCATCATCATTCAATTTTAAATATATGTTCTTTGGTTCTTTCTCCCTTGTTAGGAATTCCTATTTGAATAAATCTTCTATTTGAATAAATACCACATGTTGAATATATACAATCTTCTTAGCTTATAATCCCAAAGCTTAAAACCATTTAGGAAAACTTCATATCCAACATGGAAACACATTTTAGCTTTATTATCAACTCTACTCATACTTTCCTTTAGAGCATGGATATAGGAATCAATTTGAATGACCACAAGATGTTTGAGAGAGAGTTCCTTAGCATTCCATACATCATTTTGAGCCCTATCACCCAACATTGAGTGTAATATATTTAACGGCTAAGATGCAACATGCACTGCATCTTCCTAGAATTGGGGTTCTAGCTCCTTATGGCCCTTCCTTTTTCATTACTTTCAAGTTCATCCTTTATGCTGCAAAATTCTATTACCATGCATATGGAGTAGTCTAATTCATCTATACAATGCATTTCTACCATTCCTATAGAATTCTCTAGCATTATCTATCCTTTGTACCTTAATTTTCTTCTATGTGTAATTTTCCATAAGAATATTATTTAAATTTTTCAATGCCTTAGGATTTATTCTCAATGAAATGAATATATGTATTCCTCAAGAAGTCACTTATAAATGAGATACGATACACATATTTACCTAGTTATGGAATTGACATAGGTCCAAACACATAATTATGCACCAATTGTAATTTTAACAGGCTATTTCATTAAAACTAAAAATAGTTCCATTATTTCTTAAGGAAACAACTTGATTATCCAATAATTCTAATAGAGAACACAACAAATTAATATACTTATACTCATTTTAAATCTTAATGTAAATAGATAATAGCTAATTTTCCATGGTATTCTAGGCATTTATATGCATCTTCTCCATCATTCATTGTCAAATTATGGAATTTATTCAATGGGAACATTTTTTAAGTAGGGACACAGGCTAATACAAAGCCTCAAACCTATTCCACAGTATTTTCATTGTAGTTTCTCTTAAAGAATCCAATAATATTGAATTTGTGAGATAGAATCACATTATGCTCTTCACCTTTCGATACAACATGGTCCACCAAAATATCTTGCATTTTAAGCTTTGATAGATTGGAACTCTACCTAGTGAATTTCTTTATCTCTATTGTTTAGCTTCTTATCATTTCCTCTCACTACAAAAATAAATTTACTACATATCTTCCATCATAACAAGCTTTTGCATGGGCCCAAGCCAAAACCCTTAGCCACAATGATTTCTTGTTGAAGACAAACTACTATAATACAAAAAGTTAGCTTTATACCCACAAAGTTTACTGTTACAAATAGATTCCTAATAAAAATAAAAGATGCAATGGCCTATACATACATTTAAGATAGATATTTTCTCTTAGAAACAATGCCACATAAACCATATATATTTTTGAGTATATTATATCCTGACATTTTTACAATACAATATGTATAACTTTTGGCATCCAAAAACCCTTGATCCATTAGTCCTATATTAAAATATAATTATAGTTCCTTAACCAATATTAAAAAACCATCGAATGAAATACAATACACCACAAAACAGTAAAAAGATTTTTCCCTTTCTAAAAACCACCTAAAAAAATTCACTACCTACTTCTTAATTACACATTTTATATTGATATCGGAAAAAGTATTATTGAAGTGAATATTTCATATCGAACTAACATTCAAAAAACTCCACAAAATAGACAATGCATATTCGATTATATTCACACGCAAATGAAAAAGTAATAAATCCCAACACTAAAGTAACATTTTTTTATAATTCACCTCCAAATTTCAGGAAGGAAAATAAGGTTTCCTATGTTCTTGTAGATTGTCCAAAAAATATAGAAATATTTGATTATCTAGTTTCAAGAGCTAAAATTACAAAATATTTTTATTCTACCTTTTCCTATTTTGATGGTGTGTTCTATCAACACTGCAAGCTCACGATTTTGATTGTGTATGTCCTGTCAACAATGCATGCTCACAATTTCTAATGACTTGTATTAGAAATATAAAAATTAATAAATCCCAACACTAAATTAACTTTTTTTTATAATTCATCGCCAAATTTGATAAGGGAACATGACGTTACCTATTTTCTTGTAAATAGTACAAAAAATATTGAAATATTTGCTTATATAGTTTAAATACTCGTCTCTTGTTTTAATGCTAAACACGATTGAAAATTTTCTTTACAGCGAATGGAGGATTTTGAGGTATCTCGAGAATCCATAGAGAATGATAAATCCTCCATTTTTTACCACATCGCTAGAAGCTTTGTCTTGTACTTGTAACTGGTTGAATGTGTACTGTTACAAACAATTACTCTTAAAGAGGAGGCCAAAAATATTTGATAAGGAATTTAAAAGAAAAATAAATTGGAATAAATAAGTGAAGAAACAATTTCTCGTGATTCTTAATCCAAATGAATCTATTCGATTTTATCCCCCTTCTCTATGGAACTATAGATAATGTTTTGTCCAAATAGAATCCAATTATAAAGTGAGTGCGTTGGTAAATAAAACATAATAGAAAATGGAATGTTAACAATGTAGATTGTAAGGGAAGACTTTGTTATTTAACCCATAATCGTTTTAGTTATTGAATGAAAATAAAACTATATTCGAGGTGTGTAGTTACACAACTTAGTTTCCAAGATCACTAAGATAATGGGATCTGTTTTAATCCCCTACTACAACTAGCTATTGAAACTGCAAATGTTCTCAATCTACCAAGCAATGAATACTTCAATGGGCCATATGGGGAGGACGTTAGCTTCATTATTAATGATTAGTGTATAGTTGTTCTTGATTGTTACTTGTTACTTGAATTCCTTAGTTGCATGAACCTTACAAGCTATTAATCATTAAAGAATGCTTCCTATAATAGTGGCTTATTCCAATATTTACCATTATTAGCATGCTTAATAATCTATGTATGGTTTACGAGAAGTGATGGATGGAATTATGGAAAGGGGTTCAAATATTGATATATAAGGTTTGTGACACGAGTGTAAAAAGCATTAAATACTACACAATAGGATAATTTTCATGCTATTCTAAATAGAGGAATCCATAAAAGTTGGATGATAATCCCATTTATTATTTATTTGACAAAGCGGGGAAACAAATGTTTATTATTTATTTGACAAAGCGGGGAAACACATGTTTATTATTTATTTGACAAAGCGGGGAAACAAATGTTTAAATATGTGTCATGCTTAAAAACATGTCATCCTTAAACTCTAATTCTAGAATTTAGTTACACAACACTAGGAGGACATAGAGTGGCTAGGAGGACATCGAGTGGCTAAGAGGAAATAAAAGGAAGAATTGAAAAAGGAAATGAAGTTGGAATTTCGCATGCTATAGCTTGAGTTTCATAAAAGCCAAAGGGAAATTCTATTCACTAAATATATAGGAATGCACTTAATGCTTCACATATATATGTAGACTAGTTTTCTTTTATTTTATTGTTTTTAGAACATTATTTTTCTTCTTTGTATTTATCAATTCATACAATATAAGGAAATGGTATATGTTTATATAAATGTAAATGAATTGGATCTATTATAATGCATCTATGTGTTGATATGGTAAGGATTCCCTATACATTTACATAGGCTATGATATATATTTTTATTTATTTTCTTATTACGCATGTTTTTGCAATATCCATAGTATGATTTAAGATGATTGAGTGTGGTTATACATAAATTTTTTTATAGTAATTATCAATGTACATTATGCAAAGGTCTCTTTCCATCCTTTTATATATCTCGAATTTATCTACAAGTTTCATGAATGAGCTTCAAACCTTTGCATCCACTAACCAAATCCATAGCACATTTTTTGTCATATTATTTAGTTACTAAATACATTAGTGGAGATTGCAACACTCTTTAATATTTGGAGTTATCTATTATTCTTCCAGTTTCATGTGAGACTTTCATTATATGAGCTTTTGTTCTTAGCATATGGGATATAGGTACCTAATGGAGAAACCCTGGTTGCATGATTTAGAAAGAGCCACTATCTCTAATATATAGTATTCATCCAACATCATATTATATGTATGCCGCTAAAAAATAACATTAAGGTTAAATTAGAGAGGTACTTTTAAAGTCACACTCAACAACCATGCGTTTAGATATTTAAGGTTTATCCCCTTTAGAGTAATAGCCACCTTGAGACATAAATAAAGCATGTATTTAAAGCCTTAATAAGGTGGGTTTTCACTGTGTCCTAGCCAAAGACAATTTAAGTAAAACGAAGTTGCATTTTAGGATTCTTCTAGAATATAATTGTTCTTTTACAACCACATAAAAAATGATAGGGTATGGGACACATCTTTATAATATTATTTATGTGGAAAATCAACATGTTTTTGTATTAAGGTTTCACAAAATCTTAAACATTAGTGTTTCCCAAGCTCTGCTTAATTTGCTTATATGATATATTATTTTTTCATGAAACCAATACTTTCTGCGACAAATGTAATGCTCAATGTAGATTATGAAATTAGGAGAAAATGAAACAAAATAGGATTCATTCCACTCTTGTGACATGTTTAGTCAAAATTATTTTTCTCATTCAACCCAAATAGTGCACAAGTATATAGTTTGATAAAACAACCTCCTAGAAATGGAAAACAATAAAATATGGCAAATAGTATCTCAAGGTTAAACTATACATATATTCCAAATAATCTGTTATGTAGTACTTCGATTGGTTCAACTACATGTGAAGGGACTGGCTAAATTTTCTCATCTACTACGAACCCTTTCAAGTTCAGAACTCGAGTGATCAAGTTGGAAAAGGAAACATCTAATTGCCTTAATTCTTATTTTTATCAATGAGAAATGATAGGGTAGCTTCATTATCCTTCCTCCATTGTCCATAATTTTCCCTTTGTTTATAATATTTGACTATCCTTCTTCCCCTCAATCAATCCTGGGTGACTCACCAACTGATTTTACCAACATAAAAAGCATAAAGTAGAGTATTGGACATCTCAATGGTAGTTCCTAAAATGGTAATTGGATTTATTTAGAGATTAGTCAAGGGTTTGGATTTATCTAGTGAGAAGACAATGAAAACATAGGTAGAAACCTTCTTCCATGGTGGTAGAGTGGGGATGCAATGTCCCTTCCTAAATTATTTTTTTATATGTTTAATTTCGCACAACTTTGGATAGTTTTGGAGGCCATGGAACCCACTCAATTTTGATATAGGGACTTAGGGAAGAAAAGAAGGTTGTATTATTTTTTTAGTGGAGTGTGTGGGCCACCCACATGAGAAAATCACACTTAGCCAAGTGAAGAGTTTGAACAGCCTTGGAGGGAAGTCGAATGGAAAGGTGGAGGGGCCCATATGGGAGGGAAGGCCCACGAAATTATAAGTAGCAGGAGCTCATCCTCGCAAACGATCCTTTTCCAATTGAACTGATTTTGGTTTCCCGAGCTGCTTAGCCAGGTCACTTCTTGTTTAATAATGAGTTTTTTATGCGAAGAAATCACCCTTTGTTCAAGAGACTTCAACTGCATCCTAGGGAGATTTGGTTACATCATTCTAGAAGAGTGATGCGGGATATTTTAACACCTACACTCATACATTCACTCAACCATAGCATGTTCCAAGAGAACGTAGGAGGAGCACATGTGAGAGTCATTTCGGCAGTCTTCTGGGAAGCAAATGCTAGGAGAATTTTGGTGAGAAATTTTAAGGATGTATCAGACTTTGGGTGGAGCTCTAGTGTAGGAGTAGGCATCAACAATTTAGTATGAATTTCATCTCCTGGCCTAGCGTAGAATCATCTTACTTAGGACACGTGGGAGTTGGAGGATTGTCTTGTGAGACTAGTACTTCCCCAGGGAGACAACGGAAGCCTTTGGGGGAGTGTTTATAGAAATTTTGGAGTTCTCAGGGAAGGATTTATCAGGTCTGACGGAAATTTTTACTTCCAAGAAGGTTGTGGAGGACATGGTGCCTTTGGGGCAGAATTTTGTGTGTCAAAATGAGGCCAAACACTTTATGATTTTCGATGGGTTTTTCTTAAGTAGCTTCAGATTAATTTGGCAGATTTTTCTGAGCACTCGAGATGAGGTTTTCAACAACACCTTCATAGGAGACAATAGAGTTTTGTTTGTACAATGTAGGGCATCATTGGGATAGCTAATTTTGTCATCCAAGATTTTAGCTTGATCACCTGGGCTCAACTACTTCTCACTTTCATTCTATTTATGTGTGTGCTGTAATATTTGAATTTTTCTTCTCTTGAATTTTGTGTTTTCTTTGCATATGAATTTTTGTCCTAGTTTGCAACATTACAGTGGTATAAAACCCAAATCTTGGCTTAGTCATGGGAGAATTTTCCTATGAGTGAGGAGGACAAAGAAAATATCACTTGCATGAGACATAGGTACCAAAGCCGAGAGAGAGAGATAGAGATTACACCAGACACTAATGAGCATGGGAAGGTTGTTGTTATGAAACCAACTCAAGAAAGATAGAAAGGATAGATCAATGCCTTAGAATTCAGCCTCTTCGAGGGGGCAACCTCCTTTACATTACATAAATGAACAATTCTTGGATGATTCAAATGACAAAACCTCCTTTCTATCTATAAGACTCTAAGGAGTCACAATATAAACCAGCCAACCTAACAATAATAATATAAAGCCACAAAAATAACAATAGAGGGATTCTATGGGGCACAATAATAACAATATGGGGGTAATAGGGGCACAACAATATAAATAAGGGGTATAACTACAATAGTAATGGGGTAATCACTAGTATTATAGGGACCCAACATGCCCCTCTCCTTCAAAAAAGTGTTGTCCTCAACGCTTGAGTAGTTCTGGATACTTCTGCATAAATTCTCATCCTCCCATGTGGAATCTTCAACGGATAAGTTCTTCCACTTGATAAGATACTCTGAAATTGATCGATTTCGTAGCTGTCGAGTTCTTGTTTCTATGACTGATTCCGGTTCCAATATAATTTTTCCTTCCTCATCAAGTTCGTGCAATATTGTTTGAACTGGGAGCTTGTCGCCTATAACCATCTTTAAACATGAAACATGGAAAATTGGGTGCAATTGAGAAGTTGCAGGAAGCTCCAATTTGTATGCCATAGTACCAGTATTTTGCAACACCTTGTACGGACCATAATACTTTGCTGATAATTTATTGTCCTTCTTAACTTTCTTGAGGGACATTTGCTTATATGGTTGTAGTCGTAGAAATACCCAATCACCTACATCAAAACTTCTTTCACTGCGATGTTGATCTGCATGTTGTTTCATTCTATTTTGTGCCAACACGAGGTTATCCTTTAAGAGTTTGAGGACTTGTTTTTGATGTTCGATGTGATGTTCCACTGCGTGAACCTTAGAATTTTCTCTTAAATATGATGTGATGGATGGTGGTTGATACCCCATAAAGTGCCATAAATGGGGTCATTTTTGTTGCTGTATGGAAGGAAGTGTTATACCACCATTCAGCCAGAGGCAACCATTTGACCCATTGTGTCTGTGTATCAGATACAAAGAAACGAAGATATCCTTCCAAACATTTGTTTACTATCTCAGTTTTCCCATCAGATTGAGGATGATAAGATGAGTTATGAGCTAACTAAGTACCAGGACAAGAAAATAATTCTGTCCAAAAATTTCCAGTGAAAATGGGATCTCTGTCACTTACAATAATCTTTGGATTTCCATGTAGCTTTTGAATTGTTTCCATAAATGCCGTGGAGACTGTACTGGCTTTAAATGGATGTGATAATGCACAAAAGTGTGCATACTTGGTAAGTCTGTCAACTACCACCATGATGACACTCTTTCCCTCAGACTTGGGTAAACCTGTGATAAAATCCATTGAAACCTCCTCCCAACGTTGGCTTGGAAGGATAAAGGTTGTAATAGACCTGGTTTCTTAATTGTTTCAACTTTATTTTGTTGGCAAACCAAACATTCTGCCACAAACTTTTGAATATCTGATTTAAGGCCATCCCAAAAAAATTCTTTCTTAACCCTGTGGTAAGTTTTTAAAAAATCCTGAGTGCCCTCCTAAGGGAGAAGTGTACAATTCCATAAGAATCTTTTCTTTTAGCTGGGAATTCTTACAGAGGTATAAGCGATCTTTGTACCATAACAAATCATTTTTCCAGCTAAATGTATCAGACGTACTGGAATCTTGTTGTAACTTTCGAATAAGTGCCCACACTTCTTCGTCATTCTTCCATTCCTCCCTTGCATCATTTATCCAATCTGGTTGGATAATAGAAATGGCACACAACAATGCTTCCACATCCTCATCCTTTCTTGAGAGTGCATCTACCACCACATTTTCTTCCCTTTTTTGTAGATGATTTCAAAGTCATAACCCAACATTTTTGCGACCCACTTTTGTTGCTCTTCAGAGGATAATCTTTGTTCTAAAAAGTATTTAAGGCTATCATGATCCGTTTTTACCTTGAAGTGTCTTCCCATTAGATAGGGTCGTCATTTCTTAAGTTCATGGAGTATTGCCAACATTTCCTTCTCATAAATATCTTTGCTTAAAAACTTTCCCTTGATTGGACGACTTTCAAAAGCAATGGGTCTTTCATCTTACATTAGAACAGCACCAATTCCATTTCCTGAAGCATCACATTCCACAATAAATGTTTTTTGTGAAGTCCAGTGTAGCTAAGAACGGTGCTTGGCACATTGCCTCTTTAAGATGTTCAAAGGCCTTTGTTGCTTCCGATGTCCATGAAAATGCATCTTTCTTCAATAATTAATGTTGTTAGAGGTGCTGCTTTTCTCCCATAATTCTTAACAAACTTGCGATAATACCCTGTCAACCCAAGAAATCCGCGCAGATGCTTTATGGATGTGGGGATTTTCCATTCCTTAATGGCTTTAATTTTGCTAGGGTCTACCTTAACTCCTTCATGAGATACAATATGACCCAAATATTCCACCTCCTGGACTCCAAAGAAACATTTGATATTTTTGCATATAATTGTTTCTCCTCCAATAGTTGTAGCACCCTGTCAACATGTTCAACATGATCCTTCCAAGACTTGCTGTAGATTAGTATATCATCAAAAAATACTAACACAAATTTTCTAAGAATGGTTTGAAAATTGAATTCATCAAACCTTGAAATGTTGAAGGTGCATTGGTAAGGCCAAAAGGCATGACCAAAAATTCATAATGACCCTCATGAGTTCTAAATGCTGCTTTTGGAATGTCTTCAGTCTTCATTCTGATTTGATGATATCTTGAACGAAGATCCAACTTGGTGAAGTAAATTGA
>APFE030113385.1:9192-55874 GCA_000404065.3 Pinus taeda | reverse complement strand
GACCTATACAATAATAATATAAAGCCACAAAAACAATAAGGGATTCTATGGGGCACAATAATAACAATATGGGGGCAATAGGGGCACAACAATATTAATAAGGGGTATAACTACAATAGTAATGGGTTAATCACTAGTATTATAGGGACCCAATAGTTGTGGTAGTAGAGGACATGGTGGAAGCCACGAGTAAGGAGGAGATGCCATTTGAAAGCCTCCTGAATGCCCTTAGTGATTTCGTGAATGGTCAAAAGGAGATGTTGGATGAGATCAAACAATAGAACCTGGACTGAAGCATCCATAGGGATTTCCTATTTTGGGAGACTTCTGGGGCCTCCCAATAATATGACCACATGTCACCAAATACTCAACCACCAACCATAGGTGGGAAAATTAGGACCACATTGCTTTCATTCCTACCATCAACACCTACTAAGAAAGGTGGATCAGATGAGAAGATGCCCATGGGATATTATTTAAGGGAATGGAAATTAATGGGTGGAATATTGCAAGGAAGCCCCATTCTTTTACAGACTGTTATCATCTCAAGCAAAATGAGAAGGGTAGGAATTATGGAGGCCACAACACGTAGAGCTCCATGTTGCAGTATACTATTGGGAGGATGTACTTCCCCACATATGATGGCACAACCAACTGCACAACTTGACCTTGGGTGGAGAAGCTTGATACTTATTTCTAGCTCAAGAGGATGACATATGTGGAAGTGATTAAAATGGCTACCCTACACTTGGAGGGGGAGGTACTCTGGGGCATGAAAAAATGACTTCCTATAATGATTTCACATGGATAGTGATGGAGAATTTTGATTACAAGGATCTGCAGGCTCACCTAAGGGAGATGAAAAAATTGGGAAATTAGGTCATCCATAGTAGTATATTTCAAAGTTTCTGAGGGTTTTAGTCATAGTGCCATATTTATCAAATGCTGAGAGGGTGTACATATTCATAGAGGGTTTTCTAGAGTCATTTCTTGTGGAAGAGAAGTCACACATGCCTTCTACTTTGCAAGAGGTCATGACATGTGTTAGATACATGCGTGGGGGGCATCCTGAAGAGTCGAGCACCTATTCCATCATGTACTCCATACCTTCAGAAGGGAAGTGATACAAGGCCAACACCACAGAGAGCAACCCAAGAATGTGTCCATCTAGATGAGGAGAGTCAAAGAGAGCTCAGGAGGAGGAAATTGTTATTTACTTATTGGAATCCATGGACATTGGGTCATCAATACGCAGCGAGAGAGGCCAATTATATCGAGGGATTTTTAGATAGTGATCATGAGGATGATGTGGAGTTGGATTATGGTGGAGGATAGAGTGAGGGTCTGGTAGAGAGGGGACCACCACCACCACTACCACATGGGGGAGCATCTTTCACACCATCTAGGGGACCCCTTAATTCCTTTTGTGGGGACCCAAATTTCTCACCCCAAGGATCAATGGCACAATGAAGTGGCGGTGTGCCTCAGTCCTAGTATACAATGGGGCCACCCACAATTTCATTGATGCTTACATGATCTAAAGGAGGGGCATAACCACAAAAAAGTTTGAGGGGTTTTACGTTTTGGTGTTGGGGGATAAGACTATGCAATTCACTCAATATTTTCCTGCTTTGACAATGACCATGCGAAACTACTTGAAGATAGACAATTTATTCGTAGTGGATGTGCCAGACACCAATATAGTGATGGGTTTCCAATGGATATACTTCCTTGGCTAAGTCACCACCGATTGGAGGATGCTGGAGATGGTGTTCATCGGGACAAATGGCAAGTTGGTAGTCTTGAGGGCAATGTACTCGTATTCTCCACGGACAATTTTAGCACATCATATGGTGGTAGATTTGAGGCATGAAGATAGAGCCTAGGTTGTGGAGATGAGGGTTTAAGAGGCTGGGAGACGGGCCCAACCGCCACACCCAAACATTTAAGCCATATTCAATATATATTTGGCGGTATTTGGGTAGATGACATTGGCACATCCACTAGATAGAGGATTTGAACATGCCATTGACTTGGAGACTAATGTGCAGGAAGTTATTGTTAGGTCCCTATAATATTAGTGTATTCCCTCATTGTTATTAGTGTAGCCCCCTTATTCTTATTGTTGTGCCCCATAGAACCTCACTATTGTTATTATGATTCCCTTACATTATTATTATTATGGTGGCTCTCATTACATTATGAATCCTTACACTCCTATATATAGAAAGGAGGTTGTGTCATTTAAATCATCTAAGACCTGTTCATTTGCGTAATGTAAAGGAGGTTTCCCCCTCGAAGAGGCTGATTTTGAAGGTGTTTATCTATATTTTCTTCCATTTGTGATATGGTTGCATAACATTTGGTATCAGAGCTTGCGAGTTTCTTACTAGGTGTTTCCATTTTCTTTCTTCGAGGCATCAATTAATGATAATTATGCTTCACTATGCCCTTTTGAATAACTTCAAAGTTGAAAGGAAAATTTTGGAATCAAGGAAGTCTACCAATCACAACTATACAGATGGAAATGTTACTGGTCCTAGGCTTCCACAGTATATAAGGTTGACACCACAACAACTGGAGGAAGAAAGGAAAAAAGGGCTTTGTTACAATTGTGATAGAAAATACACTAAAGGTCATAAGTGTGTTGAGAAGAAATTATCCTACATAGATCATGAAGAGGAGGAAGAAAAGGAACAAGAAACATCAAAAGAAGAGTATATACACCAGGAATCAACCACAAATAAGGAACAAAATGAGTTTCACCATATCTTGTAATGCATTTGGTAGGAATTACCCCTCCTCAAACTCTCAATAAAGAAGTATGTATGAAGAAGAAAAACGTAATAGTTTTGATTGATTTGGGTAGACCCATAATTTTGTTCATTGTAAGATAGAAAAGGAATTAAATTGCCTCATATATCCAACACCAGAGTGTCAAGTGTTGGTTGCAAATGGAGGAAGCATCAATTTCTCTAGAAAGTTCCATAATATCAAGCTATCCATGGGATAATATGTATTGAATAGTCCAATGCTTTCCATTCCAATGGGTGGTGCTTATATTGTACTAGGAGTCCAATGGTTACAATTTTTGGGTACAATAACTTTTAATTTTCAAGAACGTTTCTTGATTATTTTTTGGGAAGGAAAGCAAGTTGAATTAACGGGTATCACAGGGAAACAAGGAAAAATAATCAGCTTTAATAGTATGAAAAGGCTTATGAAGAAAGAACAATGGGATGTAATTGCACAATTATGTTCTCTAGAGGTTCAAACATGGAAATCATCTATTTCTCTAGACCTCCAAAAAGTCTTGGACAATCATTCCAAGGTATTTGAGATTCCCAAAGGCCTCCGAGCTATTCATGATCATGCCATTCATTTGATTCCAAGAATTATTGCTCCAAACATCAGGCCTTCTAGTTATCCCTATGCCCAAAAGAGTGAATTAAACGTATGGTTACATAAATGATAAAGGCAGGTATAATTCAACCTTGTCAAAGTTCTTTCTCTACTCCAATATTATTTGTGCATAAGAAGGATGGATCATGGTACATGTTCCTGAATTATAGGGAGCTCAACAAGCTCACTATTGAAGATAAATTTCCATTTCCTGTCATTGATGAATTATTGGGTGAATTACATGGAGAAATTTACTTCACCAAGTTGGATTTTACTTCACCATATCATCAAATAAGAATGAAGACTAAAGACATTCCAAAAACAATAGTTAGAACTCATGAAGGTCATTATGAATTTTTGGTCGTTCCTTTTGGCCTTACCAATCGACCTTCTACATTTCAAGGTTTGATGAACTCCATTTTCAAACCCACCCTTACAAAATCTGTGTTAGTATTTTTTGATGATATACTAATCTACAACAAGTCTTGGAAGGATCATGTTGACCATGTCGACAAGGTGCTCGAGCTATTAGAGGAGAAGCAATTATATGCACAAACCTCCAAATTTTTCTTTGGAGTACAAGAGGTGAAATATATGTTTCATACTGTATGTCATGAGGGTGTTAAGGTAGATGCTAAAAAAATTAAATCCATTAAGGAATGGAAAATCCCCACATCCTTAAATCAAATACTAGAATTTCTCGAGTTGATTGGGTATTATCATAAGTTTGTTTTGAATTATGGGAGAATAGAAGCACCTCTAACAACATTATTGGAGAAAGATGCATTTTTGTGGATTCTGGAAGCAACTATGGCCTTTGAGCATCTTAAAGAGGAAATTTGAGAAGCACTAGTCTTAGCTATGCAATACTTCACACAAACCTTTATTGTCGAACGTGATGCCTTAGGAAATTAAATTGATGTTGTTTTAATGTAATAAGAAAGACCCTTTTATTTCCAAAGTCATCCAGTCAAAGGAAGGTATTTAGAAAAAGCTATTTATGACAAGGAAATGTTGGCAATACTACATGCACTTAAGAAATGGTGACCTTACCTAATGGTAAGAAACTTCAAGGTAAAAATAGATCATGATAGTCTTAAATTCATTTTAGAAAAAATATTATCTTCAAAGGAACAAAAAAATGGTTACAAAGATGTTGGGTTATGACTTTGAAATCATCTTCAAAAAAAGGGAAGAAAAATGTTGTTGCGGATGCACTCTCAAGAAAGGATGAGGATGTGGAAGCATTGCTTTGTGCCATTTCTATAATCCAACCAGATTGGATAACCAAAGTGACGGATGAATGGAAGAAGTGTGGGCACTTATTCAAAAGTTGCAGCAAGATCCTAGTACAACTAATACATTTAGTTGGAAAAATGATGCATTATGGTACAAATATCACTTATACCTTTGTAAGAGTTCCCAACTGAAACAAAATATTATTCTGGAATTACACAACTCTCCCTTGGGAGGCTACTTGGGTTTTCTAAAAACTTACCACAGGATTAAGAAGGAATTTTTTTAGGGTGGCCTTAAATCTGATATTCAAAAGTTTGTGGTGTAATGTTTGGTTTACCAACAAAATAAAGTTGAGACAATTAAGACCCCGAGTTTTTTACAACCTTTATGCATTCCAAGTCAACATTGGGTGGAGGTTTCAATGGATTTTACCACAGTTTTGCCCATGTCTGAAGGAAATAGTGTCATCATGGTGGTATTTGACAGACTTTCTAACTATGCACAATTTATTATCTCATCCATTTCAAACCAATACAGTTGCTACTGCATTTATGGAAACAATTCAAAAAGTACATGGAAACGCAAAGATTATTGTAAGTGATAAAGATCCTTTTTTCAATGGAAATTTTTGGACAGAATTGTTTTCTTCTCTGAGTACTCAATTAACTCATAGCTCATTTTATCATCCTCAATGAGAGGGAAAAATTGAGATAGTAAACATTTTTTTTCAAGGATATCTTCATTTCTTTGTATTTGATAAACAAACACAATGCGTCAAATGGTTACCTCTAGCTGAATGGTGGTATAACACTTCCTTCCATACTACAACAAAAAATACCCCATTTATGGCACATTATGGATATCATCCACCATTGATCATGTCATATTTAAGAGAAAATTATAAGGTTCAAGTAGTGTAAGATCACAGAGAATCAACAACAAGTTCTCCAACTCTTAAACGATAACCTCACTTTGGTGTTGAATTGAATGAAACAACAAGTGGATCAACATCACTGTGAAAGAAGTTTTGATGTAGGCAACTGGGTATTTTTACCGCCACAACCATACAAACAAATGTCCCTCAAGAAATATAAGAAGGATAATAAATTATCACCAAAGTATTATGGTCCTTAAAAGGTGTTGCAAAAAATTGGTACTATGGTATACAAATTAGATCTTCCTACATCTTCCTGAGTGCAATGTGTTTTCCATGCTTCATGCTTAAAGAAGGTTATACGTGCCAAGATCTGAGTTCAAACAATATTGCCACAACATGATGAGGAAGGAAATATCATATTTGAACCTGAAGTAGTCACGGAAACAAGAAATCGACAGTTATGAAATCAATCAATTTCAGAGTATCTCATCAAGTGGAATAACTTACACACGGAACATTCCACATGGGAGGATGAAAAATTTATACTAAAGCATCCAAAACTACTGAAGCATTGAGGAGAACACTTGTTTTGAACTAGAGGGGCATGTTAGGTCGCTATAATACTAGTGTATTCCCTCATTTTTATTAGTGTAACCCACTTATTGTGATTATTATGCCCCATAGAATCCCACTATTGTTATTGTAGTGCCCTTACATTTTTATTATTATGTCAACTGTGATTATATTGTGACCCCTTAGACTGCTATATATAGAAAGGGGGTTGTGTCATTTGAATCATCCAAGAATTATTCATTTGTGTAATGTAAAGGAGGTTTCACTCTCAAAGAGGCTGATTTTGAAGGCATTGATCTATCTTTTCTTCTATTTTGTGAGTTGGTTTCATAACAATTATCACCACCCCTTAAAGGCACCCCAAGGCATATAAGGATGATATTGAGTGAGCCATGAGGGATTTTTTGGTTTTGGGCCACATTAGGCCAAGTTCCATCTCCTTTGCTTCTTCAGTGATGTTGGTTAAGAATAAGGATGAAACCTTGCGCATGTGCATTGATTACAGATGCTCAACAAGAAGAATTTGAACAACTGATACCCCATCCCATGTAGAAATGAATTGATGGATGATCTTATAGGAGCTAAGTACTTCTCGAATATAAATTTGTGCTCGAGGTACCATAAGATCAGGATGAGGGATTAGGACATCTCTAAGATGACCTTTAGATTCCACTATGAGCATTTCAAGTTTTCAATCATGCCATTTGGGTTGACCAATGCACCTGCCACAGTCTAGTCATGTATAAACCATCTATTTTAGGGGAAATTTAGGAGGTTTTTATTGGTGTTCATCGATGACATCCTGATCTAAAATATAACTTGGGAGGGTCACTTGGATGTGGTGTTGCGTATCTTCAAGGAACAACAATTTTACACCAAATTTCCTAAGTGTGATTTTGGGCTAACAGAGATGCTCTACTTCAAGCACATCATTGGCAGATACAGGGTGAAGGTGCATGAGGAGAATATATGGGTCATTTGATATTGATTGGTGCCTAGAGATGTGATAGCATTGAGTGGGGTACTTGGCATTTGTGACTATTACCATAAGTTCATCAAATGATTCTCGTAGTTGGCGACACCCCTCACAAATTTAACCAGGAAGGGAACTTTTGCATGGATAGATGGAGACCAGTTAATTTTTGATCACCTCAAGGAGGTGATGTCTAGTTTCTCAGTATTGGCACGGCCATATTTCACCTACTCATTCACACTGGAGTGTGATGCATCAAGAAAAGGGATTGGGTAGTATTGTCCCAAGGTGGAAATCCCATCACTTCTGAGAACTAGAAGCTCCTACCACATGAGAGGTCATATTCTATTTATGACGAAGGTATGTTGGCCATAATTCATTCATCTACCAAATTCTGGTAGTACATACTAGGTAAGCAATTTCAGATGAAGATAGATAACAATATTCTTCACCACTGCATGGGGAAGTAGGGCCTCAATGATGGACAACAGAGATGGGTTAGCAAGGTGCATGCCTATGATTTTGATATTGACGAAGTGTTGATACTTGCTAAGTCTATCAACTACCACCATGATGACACTCTTTCCTTTTGATTTGGGTAAACCTATGATAAAATCCATTGAAACCTCCTCCCAACGTTGACTTGGAATGGAGAAATGTTGTAATAGGCCTAGGGTATTGATTGTTTCTACTTTATTTTGTTGGAAAAAAAAACATTCCACCACAAACTTTTGAATATCATATTTAAGGCCATACTTAACCATGTGGTAAGCTTTTAAAAATCTTGAGTGCCATCCTAAGGGAGAGGTGTGAAATTCCATAAGAATCTTTTGCTTGAGTTGGTAATTCTTACAGAAGTATAAGCGATATTTGTACCATAATAAATCATTGTTCTAGCTAAATGTATGAGGTGCACTAGGGTCTTGTTGTATCTTTTGAATGAGTGCCCACACTTCTTTTTCATTATTCAATTCATCCCTTGCTTTGTTTTTCCAATTTGGTTGCATAAAAGAAATGTTGCTAAGAAATTCTTCCATATCTTCATCCTTTCTTAAGAGTGCATCTGCAACAACATTTTGCCTCCCCTTTTTTGTAGATGATTTCAAAGTCATAACCCAACATATTTGTGACCAATATTTAATGGTCTTTTTGTTCTAAAAGGTATTTAAGACTATCATTATCTGTTTTTACCTTCAAGTGTCTTCCCATTAGGTAAGGTTACCATTTCTTAAGTGAATGCAGTATTGCCAACATTTCCTTCTCAAAAATAGCTTTGTGTAAATACTTTCCTTTGATTGGATGATTTTCGAAAGATGTGAGTCTTTCTTCATGCAGTAAAACAACACCAATTCCATTTCCTCAGGCATAACATTCCACAATAAAGGTTTTTGGGAAGTTTGGCATAGCTAAGTCCAGTGCCTGACACATTTCCCCTTTAAGATGTTCAAAGGCTTTAGTTGCTTCTGCAGTCCAAGAAAATGCATCTTTCGTTAGTAATCTTATTAAAGGTACCACCATTCTCCCATAATTCTTAACAAACTTGGGACAATACCCTATCAATCCAAGAAATCCTCATAGATGCTTTATGGATATGGGGATTTTTCATTCTTTATTGGATTTAATTTTTCTAGGGTCTACCTTAACATCTTCATGAGATACAATATGACCCAAATATTGCACCTCTTCTACTCCAAAGAAACTTTTGGAGGTTTTTTCATGTAATTGTTTCTCCTCCAATAGTTCGAGCACTCAATCCACATGTTGAACATGATCCTTCCAAGACTGGCTGTAGATAATTATATCATCAAAAAATACTAACACAAATTTTCTAAGGAAAGGTTCGAAAATGGAATTCATCAAACCTTGAAATGTAGAAGGTGCATTGGTAAGGGAAAAAGGCATGACCAAAAATTTATAATGACCCTCATGGGTTCTGAATGTTGTGTTTAAAATTTTTTCAGTCTTCATTATAATTTGATGATATTGTCAACGAATGTCCAACTTGGTGAAGTAATTTTCTCCATATAATTCATCCAATAATTCATCAATGATAGGAATGGAAAATTTACCTTTAATAGTGAGCTTGTTGAGATCCCTATAATTGGACACATGCACCATGATCCATCCTTATTGTGCACCAATACTACTAGGGTAAGGAAAGAACTTTGATTAGGTTGAATTATACCAGCCTCCAGCATTTCCATAACCATAAGTTCAATTTCATTCTTTTGGGCATAGGGATATGTGTAATGACTGATGTTTGGACGAACACTTCCTAGAATTAAATGAATAGCATGATCATGATCACGAATGGGTGGGAGGCCTTTGGGAGTCTCATGTACCTTGGAATGATTGTCCATGAACTTTTGGAGATCTAGAGAAATACATGATTTCAAGATGGGAACCTTTAGTAAACATAATTGTGCACGTATTCCATGTTGTTCTTTCTTTAGAAGATTTTTCATGCCATTAGAGGTGATTATCTTTCTCTGTTTCCCTGCAATACCCCTTAATTCAACTTCCTTTCCTTCTAAAAAAAATTCAACAAACTTTTTTGAAAATTAAAAGTTATCGTACCCAAAGATTGTAGCCATTGGACTCCTAGTACAACATCAACACCACCCATTATAATGGAAAGCATTGGACTATTCAATACATATTCTCCAATGGATAGCTTGATATTATGGCAATTTCTAGAGAGATGTATGGTTCTTCCATTTGCAACCCTCACTTTACACTCTCGTGTTCGATATCAGAAGAAATTCCATTCCTTCACTACCTTACAATGAATGAAATTATGGGTACTTCCTGAATCAATCAACACTATTACATTTGTCTTCTTGACATGTCCTTCTATACTACTATTTATCCTCTTTTGTTGATGTTTCTTTTTCCGTTTCTCCTTCCTGTTCATAATCTATGTAAAACAGTTTCTTCTTAAAACACATAGGACATTTAGTGTATTTTCTATCTTAACTATAAGAAAGCCCTTTTCGTCTTTTTTATTCCAATTGTTGTGGTGTCAAAATTGTACGTTGTTGAAGGCTAGGAGCAATAACACTTCCATCTTTATAGTTGTGATTGGTAGGCTTCCTTGTCATAATTTTTCATTCAATTTTTCTTCCCAACCTGAATGCCTTCTCCAGTGAATTAGGTTCCCAAAGGTGAACCTCGTGTTGGATGTTATCCTTTAATGTCCCTATGAACACATCAATCCTATGCTTCTCTAAAGTATCTTTTACCCTTATATTCAATTTTTGGAAGTCCTGAATGTGCTCCACCATTGAACCGTTTTGTTTGAGATTTATCAATTGCCTAAAAAAGGTGTTTCTTTTCGTATCCTCATAATGTGCTATCATTTATTCTTTAAAAATTTCCCAAGTGACAATTTTTTTATGAGATAACCATTGATACCATACAAACTGATTTGGTTCCAAATATAAAGTCGCAGTGCATGCCTTTTCTGTATTTTGCACATTATAGATATCGAAATCCTGTTCCATCTGTAGTATCCATGTTATGGGATCCTTGCTATCAAAATTCATCATATCGATCTTTGGAACATGGTGTGTCTTCAATCAAACATTAGAGTCTATGAAATCATGGCTAACATTTCTTTTGTTTTCATCATGTGTTTCCTCTACTACCATTTCGCCATTAGGAAGCATTTCTTGTAGCAACTTTTCCAAACCTCCTTTCAAACCTTTGGTGTCATTCTCCAAATCTTCAACGTTTACTTGTCTAAACCACCCATGTTAGCTTCCACAACATTATTTAAACTATCCATCTTAGCTTGCATGTCTTTCTTTGAACCAGCCATCTTAACTTCTGTTACTTTTTGTCAGAGTGAAATTTGTTGTACCTAATATCATAATTTTGATATATCATGTTGCATTTCTTCGTCTTCGTTAAATGTCATGTTAGAACTTTTAGGTTTCTTATTAGGTGTTTCAATTTTGTTTCTTCAGGGCATCAATTAATGATAATTATGCTTCACTATGTCCTTTGAATTCCTTCAAACTAATTTTTCAAACTAAGCTTATGCAAAGTTTTAAAAAGACTACACGCCTTTTTCGGCTTTGTAGGATCTCCATATTGAATCTATTGTATCTCTATAATTTTATAGCTACAAGGTTTGAAATTTTGTCCTGTGGTATCCCTCTCATTCCTCGTTCCAACCCCATAATTATGATCATGATTAGATTCTCCAAGAAAACATTATTCCAAATCTCCCATGATGACCTAATTATAGACTGGTTTAGTAGAGTGAACTTGTCTGAAGTGCCACGTGTCACAGATTAGACCTTTCGATCTGAAAGCCATAAAAGGAAAACTAGAGTCTGTCCTATTTTTGGAGCATTTTACTAAATTTCAATCTGATGCTCAGAGAGAAAGTTATGATGATTTTCCCTAGGTCATCTGTTTTAAATATAATTCAGGAGCCTGCAAAAACCCTAACTTCCTTTTATCATATCTTCGCAAATATAGCAAGACAGGATCTGAAATTTGGACTCAAGGTTCATCAATATTTTAGATCAAATTCGTTTTAATTGTAGCTTCCGAGACTTCGTAGAATTTAAGTTGTAGTGAAAATTCCACAATGACTTGTTTTAAGCAACAAAACCCTAGACTCCAAAGCTCTAATACCAATTGTTATACAACCAACTCACAAAATAGAAGAGAAGATAGACTTGAAAACAAGCCTCTTTGAGGGGGAAACCTTATTTACATTATACAAATGAACAATTTTTGAATGATACAAGTGACAAGGCCTCCTTTCTATTTATAGGAATCTAAGGGGTCACAATATAGTCAAGGACGACATAAAAATAGCAATGTAAGGGAACAGCAATAACAATAGTGGGCCTCTATGGGCCACTATAATAACAATATTGGGACAACATTGGCACAACAATAAAAATAAGGGGATACAATAAAAAATAATAATAAGGGAATAAAGTAGTATTATAGTGACCTAACAACCGATTCTCCTGAACCCCATTGTGCATAGCCACAAGTAGATGAAAATTTGGTGATTCCAGTAATAGATTTTGCTGATGAAAATTTAATGAATCCAATAACTGAGCTTGCTGATGAAATTTTGGTGAATCTAGCAACAAATCTTGTTGATGAAATTTTGGTGACTCGAGCAACAAAACTTGCTGATGACAATGAAACTTCCATTGGAGTAGTCAATACTATGGTTAATCCAACTATTAATATTGGTCATATAAAGTTTGATGAAGATTTGTTGACCACAGATGAATGGTTGCAGATGATGCAACAAAAAAATCATATTGATATGATGCTATTTGGTAATATAATCACACTTGATTATGAAAATCCAGTGGAAGACAACATGTTCGTAGAATAAGAGGTTACTAAAAAAGAGAAATATATAGAGAAAGAGACATAGACAAAGATAGAGGCAGAAGAAAAGAAGGAAGCCCACAAGGGGAAAACAAAGACAAATAGGAAGCAAAGAAAGAAGCGTAACATGAGAGATCTCTCATTGCACAGTAGAGAAAACAAAACCAATGTCGTTATGTAGATGATTTTAATACTAATGTTGGTTTTCAGTGTGCAGGTACATAAAAAAATTATGAATAACAATTCAATTTCCTTGAAGCATGGCTTGCAACACCATGTCTAGATAAGGTCTGCATAGAAGCTGAATAAATGAATTTTGTAGGCATCATGCATGATGAATATATTAATGAAATTTTTAGGTATTTCAGACCTCAAGAGATGAAATTGTATTATGGCATTATGTTACACCATATTGATGATCAAAAGAGCACTATAGAAGATAGTATGTGGCAGAAACCCCCATACAATTCATTCTTTGAAAATGTCTAGGATATGATTAGACAACCTAGAATAATGGAAGATCTGAACCAACAAATGAAAAACTGAGGTTTGAAGCCTATAACAAGAAGAAAACCTTGAAACAATTTAGATGCTATAATATTTGGAAGAAGAGAAAAATAAAAGTAAATCTAGTTGAAGTCAATTTTTTAAATTGTAAGCCTAGCTGAGACATAGACCAGTAGGTATCTTAATTTAATTTTTATGTGGTTGTAATTTAGAGGAAGCATTGGAGAATCTAATTTCAACCACATTTTAGATGTCAAAACCGTCCCTCCAAGTGTCCTAGTTCAGTTTCACTTAGTCTACTTTAAGTCGAGTTTCACTCCAGTCATGTGTTATTGATGTTTCCAATGTAATCTTATTTCACTACTTTGTAATACTCAGAAGAGTAATCCTCTACTCCTCATTTTGTACTCTTCATTTTTGTCATCTTTTATGAAAATCTGTGTATGTAGGATAGAAACCATTATCACCCAGAGAGATTAGTAGGTTTCGAAAGAAACTTGGAGACATCCCTAAAACAGAAACCCCATTCAGATCATAGAAAATTACTAAATTCAAATATAATTCAGTAGGGTAGAAATGACCTGCTTTTATACCATGTAAAAGTATATTATTAGTCACACTGTTGTGTAAAAGTACATAGAAACCTCTATTATATAGCAGTCGAGGAGGCCACATGTCAATTAAGGATAACTATGGAAAAAAAACATATTCATGTCCCTATGTGAGCTTAAAAGTCACCATACATAGCTCATAGGGAAATGACGCATTGGAAAATACAACTCGAACAACTTTCACCACCTATAGCCCTCTTTTAGAATGTCAGTTTCAGATCTGGTCATAAATGAATATTTGATAGCTTCATCTGGCTTTCTCTCCTTAATGGTGTTCTTGAATTTTCTATTCAAAAATGTAATTTTTCCATCATGAGAGAATCCAATTTCTCTCATCACATATTGTAAGAAATTCATATATCAGAGAACGTATAATCTTAGGTAGCTTCCTATGAAGTTTTTAATCCTTCTATATGATTAATAGTTCTGGAGAAGGGTTAATATGAATAGTAGTATAACATGGATAAATTATTTTCCAAGAAGTTTCCATTGTCTCGGAAGGCTCATCAGATTGGATCACAGTAGAATTGCGATCCAAATGAATCCTACGGATACCTAGTGGATTTTTGGGAAAATGGTGTGCATAATCACATTAGAAACATGATCCGGATTTGACAAGTTAAATTTGTTAGATTGATCACCAGCATCCTCAATTTTTCTTGAAATTTCCAATTCCTTTTGCATGAAAATGATATTACTGAATTGGAAATGTCTATTTCTTGGATCAAAATCTGCCATTACAATTCTAAAATTTGGTTCCCTCTTAGTGAATAAGAAGGTGGGTTACATTATCTCTTAAAATAATACACCAAGGTAGACGATTACCAAACAGGTTGGTACACATATGACTTTATATGCAATATGTTTGGAAAGTAGAGTGGACAGATGACTTTGTATGCAATATGCTCAGAAATCTGAGTTGTTTATAGTTTGGTGAATGAGGCAAGCCTATAAATTATATTGTGGCAGCTTGGCCCTCTGATGGGAACTTTAATATTATAATAATCCAAGCCTAACACTTCATATTCATAGATGCCATACAGAAAAATGTGATTTGGAATTTTGATAAAAACATCATAAAACCATAGGGAGACATTATCCAACCATCAAAACATGCATACACAAACACATGAATGGGGAGGTATTTCGTTGAGAATAATTTGAAACATATATGGGTCTAGCTTACTCATTTTAATGAGAAATGGTACAACATTATCATGGATGACCAAAATCTTAATTGTTTTGGATAAACAGGTAGTTTTCTTGGCAACTAACAAGCATATTCGTGGAAGGAAAACTATCAACTCACAGGCATATTCATTGAAGGACAAACTATGTTACGGTAAAGTTTCATTTTCTCATTCCATCGTGGACTATAATTGTAAAATTCAGAGTTAGTGAGTTAGTAGACGACATGTTATCATGGAATGAGAAATGAAAGTTAATTTTACATGTAGGATGATAGGAATAAGTGATAACACTTTCAATTTGCATATATAGACAACATTAGTGTATAATTTCTATGGTAACGTCAATGATGAATACAAAAAGAATTAGAGAATGAGTCATTTGGATTAAGTAGGAGTTTCATAGTCTTTTCAGTTTAGTTATAAATGATATAATATTTTATGGAGTCATTGTCACAATGGGATGTTATCTTCTCCACCTAAAATTTCAAATCCTAAAGGGAAAATTCTTGACCCATTGTGATATGGTTCAATGTGATATGGTTGAAGTACTAGGATCCCCATCTTCCCCTATACTTGAATTTTGGCCTCTTGGTGTTGTATCGGTATCGTATAAGTTTGACGTTCATCCATGACTACTCTAGTAAATTGTGATTCTTCATGGCAAAGAAAAAGGAATAAAAAAAAGAAAAGATATTTTGTAAAACTTAAAAAATCAAAATTAATAATTATTAATATACTAAATGATATATAATTTATCAAACATGTAATAATATATATTAACAGTATTAATATATTGATATTGGAATGATACCTAAAATTACTTGGAATAACAGAGAAATGTAGATTGTTCTAGATTATTATTAGTTGTCTTTTGTTGAAACTATAGATCTTATTTAGTTCTTAGATCCTATTTTTGAGGAGGTTGTTACAACTCCCTAACTAATTTCTGTTTATATATGCATGACATTCTTGGGTGATTGAAAGGAAGTGTTGAGTGTAGGCACTCTCTAGGTTCAATTGGTCTCACATAAGAGCTACACATTTCTCTCATATTTTCTCCCTCAATTTTAATTTGGTATGAGAGTGCTAGGTGAAATCGGGGTGAATTTATGCTGAGATTGAGTCTATCATGCATTTTCTATTGCTGGGAGAGAGGTGTGATCTATGTATTGTGTTGTGCACCCTATGCAAAACTGTGAAGCTCTATGGCATGCAACCCAAGTGACTCTTTGTTTTTTACTTTCCCCATGTGCAAGAGGTCTGGAAGAATATATATGTTTTATGCTACGTGAGATCAAGGTCTAAGAATTCGTGATGATATAAAGCTTCTCTGGTTCTATCAATCTTGTCACCATTAGTTTTTTATTGGAATCAACCTTATATGTTGTAAGTGATAGTGTTTACCCAAGAGTTGAAGCAATTGGTGATGATATTCGCTTGATATTGTTCTGTTTTCAAAGAAAGCTCAAGGATGAAGCTATTGTAAATGTTGCTAAGTCAGGGTCGAAGATTCAGTAGAGGGTTCTGTGAGTTAGGGAAAGGGAAGAGTAGGCTAGTCAACATGTAACCAGTGAGAATATAACATTAGTGGTGTGAGTAACCACGTTGGGGGTACTTGTTTTTTTTTTTTTGGTGCTACTACCTACTAACAATGCGTTCATGTGGAGTGGGTATGTGTGCCAACTCATTTCTGGAGTTGTAATCTTGCATACATGAGGTGGGTAACCTTTGGACTTGTGTTTGGAGTGATTATAATTAATTATGGAGTTGGTTAGTTTTTTGTGGGTGTTGGGTAATGATCAGAGGAGCATTAAACCTTTTTTGCTAAATTATGCATTAAATCTTGTTCCATATGATTCAGTGCCGATTGGGACAAGTTTTTTATTCTGCTACTTTGAGGTTGAGGTTGGGTTGATAGGAAATACATCTGCTTGTTTCCTCTGTATGTGTATCTTACCATGTTAGATGTCCTTTAGGCCAAAAGTAGTTTCGTGATCTCAATCATATTGTGGATGTGATTGCTATTATTGGAGATTGACTGCATTGTAATGCTATCAAATTTATTTTCTCAAGATAGTGGTTCTCCTTGACGTTTGAAGCTTCTAGAAGATAATCCTACAACTCATGGGGAATATTTCCTAGGATTTTAGGATTGATTGAAAGAAAAAGTACAAAAGAGGAAGTCCATAAACTAGAGCTACCACTTCTTGATTACATACAAAATATGAAGGATGAGAGTGGGTTTCCCTACTCGTGCTAAGAATCTATGTTTATACTAAATTCAAGTCAGTCACATTCATTAGATTATTCAATTTTTGAGATGGTGTTTCCCTTTCAATTTTTAATAAGCTAAAGCAATGCTCAATGGGAAGCATTTTTGACGGTTCAACTCTGAAAAAGCTAGGGTAGTGTTGAATGTGCGATGGTGCATAAAGAACAGTGAAATAATTAGCTCTAACATTAAACCCCTTAGTCATTTCACCAAAAGAACTTCTATGAGACCTTTGTAAATATGTATACAAATTGATTTTCTGGTCTGCATAACTCCAAAAAGCATTGTCTTTAGTTGTTATTATCTTCTCTTTGGTATTTCTTCACAATGGGAATTCTTCTTCTCTCTCTTGTACCTACATACAATTGATTACTGATGTCCATATAAAAATAAATCCATCTACCAATGTACATGGGTACCATCTGATGTAGTCACCAATTCACTAGGAATCCTTTTCACCTGTATGGTTCATCAATCATGTTAAACTCTTCCTGACTTGATCCCTTAAATTATCATTCCATCCTACATTTTTAACTTCCTAAATTACAAATAAATCTTATATACAAGTACAACTACCGCCCTCATATCTACCTAGTGGTTAACTCCATAATTTGATGTCACATCCTCTCTCTATCAAAGTGTGATAAACACTACATTCATGAGTCAACAATACAAATCATGTATAGATATAAGTACACCTTGAAGTACATCTTTTGAATCTATCTAGTGGTCAATTCCATAACTTGATATCACATCGTCTCTTTTCCTAAGAGAGATAAACACTGCCCGTTTCACTCAACAAGACTTACAACACATCTTAGAAATCAACTTTAGGCCGTCAGATATAACTGATCATGTACCCCTTACATCACAATGCCTTATTACAACCATCTCAACCTAGTTACAACAAACACAAAATATAATAATAATAATAAAAATATTCCTACAAGAGGATTACTTGCCCGAACATATAAGCCTATTTAAACTTCATCACGCTACTGAATGTTTACCTTATAAGCCCATTTAAACTTCATTGCACTACTTAAAGTTTAACTCCTTTATAATTTTTGGATGTTGTTGGCACCTTCACGAATCCTGTCTTCATTATACTCACATCATAAAAAATTTGGTCATTGCTATTTTACATTGATTGTTCCACAAAGACTTTGTTCCACTGAAGGTTACATACACCTCCGTGCTCCAACTCTCACACTAGCAAAACTTTGACGTTAACTGCTTCTCGCACCTTCTTGGTTTCTCCAGCTCCACACAAACTTTCACATTGCAAGGGATTCCTCCTGCTTGAGAAGATGAGACAAATACAAGATGTTATAAAAGTTTAGCTCGCTCACAATTTCTCTTTTCTACGTGCATAAATATCCCATGTCAGTCCACCATTACGACCTTCATGGTTGTCGTTGACCTAGATGGGCCAATACTAAAACAAACATATTTTTCCAGTATTCATCTGGTAGATTCATCAAAGACGATTCTTCTTCCTCTTTCAATAAGGCGACATAATTTAATGTTTTAGATATATTCTCCCCATGTCAATTTTATAATGAGGCACCTCAATTGAGAATAAATAGGCGAATTCAACAATTTTCACAATGATACAAATTTTTTGTAGGTCTGGTCGAATTTCCAAAAAAATCTCCTCTTACTAATTCTATACAATTGATGGGGCCTTTGTCATCTTCGATATGCATATGAAATAAAACTTTTGTTTTTGTTTATATCCTCTAATTTTAAAGACTTCCAATCTGCAAACAATTCATCTCAAACACACTGCATCAACACCTTCCTCGGACAGTGGGCCCAAATCCTTATAGCCACCAGTGCACATGGTTCTTCACTAGCAGTCAAACATATCTTCTATAGCTGATGTCAAACAATTAATTCAATGGGAAGTAGCTTCTAACACACACAGCTTAATGAGCCAGACAATAATTACCTCCACATATAGCATATCACTCTTTCTCAAAATGTTGGTGGGCACTTGTACTACAACACTTCTGCAACAATTCTCTTCATAAGTAGAATGCGAGTAAAGAAAATCAAGCTACAACTCGAATTGATTGATGGACAAGGAAGCTACTCAATTTATTAACTGTACTCATCCATACGCCCTCCCGTTAGGTAGTATGCTCAGGGCCCGCTCTGATATGGTTGAAAGAAATAGTACAAAACAAGAAGTCTGTAAACGACATCTACAACTGATTGATTACATAAAAAATATGGAAGTTGAGAGTGAGATTCCCTACTAATGCTAAGTATCAATATTTATACTAAAGTTTAGTCGGTTATATTCATTAGATTATTGAATTTTTTAGATGGTGTTTCCCTTTCAATTCTGAATAAGTTAAAGTAGTGTTCGGTAGGAGGCACTGTTGACGGTTCACCTTTGAAGAAGCTAAGGCAGTATCGATTGTGAGATGGTGCAGAAATAATGGTGAAATATTTATCTCTACCATTGATCACCCATGACTGGTGACACTGACAAAAATAATGCACTATTAGCATAGAGGTCAGGATAGGAGGGTGAAGAAATTCACATCGATTTCAGCTATCACAGGAGGTGGGAAGATTTGCATTATTTTTTCGTTCATAGAGGGTTGCAACACTGTGAATAAAAAAACTGGGGTTAAGTAGTCAGTGTCTCTTTTGGACTACATGTAGGTTGAGTTGCAAATGAAACTTCTAAAGATTGTGCATTATTTCGAGCTCGCTTTTGTGCTCCACTTGTATGAGCATGCCGTGAGGCTAGAACTGAGCTGGAATAGCGTTGCTTGATCATGGTTGGAGAAAAAATCATTTGGTGATCATGCCATTTATGAAGCGTTTTTATAGTGGGGAAGGAGTGCACTATAAATATAGATAAGGCTACTAGGAAGTGTGGTGCAAAAACACAGATTTGTTATAGCATCCTAAATGAAGGAAAGCATCGATTGGTGATTTGCACATGAATAGATAGTAGATTGTGGTCAATGCAATTGGTAGTTAATATGAGAAGAATGCCCAATAGTCATGGGTCAGCAAAGGAGGCTCAAACAGTTCGAGAGAGAATTCAAGCAGTTGAGGGATGAAGGTACAAAATAATATGATATGTTTCTAAACATAGAACCAAATATAGATGTAAATAAACATGATGCATTTAAAGAAACAAGTGAAATATTGAAACGATTGATGCCATTTTTTCCATCTTCCTGAAGTAAAAATTTTAAACTTTGGACAATGGAAATGGGAGGATTACCTGGTTCAATAGATTTATGGCAATTTGTTGAATAAACTTCTATAAACCCCATGATAAGAGAAGAGAAGCAGTATCATTTCTTATTATTATCTCAGTAGCGGATGAAAACATATTGTCTAGTATTTTGAATGAATTTGGTGAAGTATATAATGCAAAAATATTTTGGGATATTCCTGAAATGAAGTACAACATGAAGTGGAGTGAGAAAGATGAAGTTGATAAAAGTATGGATAAAAAAATTGATTTTGTTGAAAGTATTGTAAGTAAAATTGAGGTAGAATCTACAATGACTAATGGAGAAAGTATGTTTATAGCTAACAATAACGAAGCATGTGAACCACTATTTTCACCCTTCGTAACTTCAGTTAAACATGATGATGAAGTATTTTCAACAAAATGTCGACTAGAACATTGCAGTAGAAGAAACTTGTAGATGATTTATTAAGTGGAATAGTAACTCTACTTGCGAAAAAATTCAGCGAGCTAGATGAAACTAAATACAAATATTTGGTAGAGGAAGATAAACTTGGAAAGAACTCCAATAATGATTCTCTAGTGAATCTTTTGAATGTTTCTCAATGTGCATATATTATCAACAATCAAGAAGAAGGAATAATGTTTGAAGATGAATTACAATCATCAGAGCATGGCTTGAAAGACAATGTTTTGATGAAGTCTACAAAGAAGTTACAACAACTTATGTTGAAGAAAGCATGGACAATGTAGAAGATGAAAATGTTAATGATTTTTTTGTGTATTGGAGTCCTCAAGAAATTAAACATTATTACGGATTGATTTGAGAGTAATCTATTGAGAAAAACTTGAAAGCAATTAATGATGGAAGTGAATTTGCTGAAATTATTGAAATGAATCGACATGATCCCATTTGTAGCAAGAAGTGATATCCAAAGTTAATAGTATGGAACAAAGAAGAAATAAGTTGAAAACACTAATGTTTGGAGCAACAAATTCAAGAAGAGGTTTCATCCATATATTCCAGCAAAGAAAATCAAAATAAAGTACTTGAACACTTTATCAAACATTCTAAACCTCGATGAGACTTAGATCAATGGGTATTTTTTCGATGTTATGCTTCGATCCATTTCTTTATTAAAAGGGAGACTTCGAATAATGAAGAAACATAAGTTGTCATAGATTATTTTTAGTTGTGTTTTGTTTAGATTATGAATATTATTTAGTTATTGGATCCTATTTTTGAGGAGATTATCATAACTCCCCAACTGGGCTCTAACCCTATATGTATGACATTCTTTGATGATTGAAGGGAAATTTTTAGTGTAAGCGCTCTCCAGGTTGAGTTCTTCTCACTTGAGATCCGCACATTTCTTTTATATTTTCCTCTCCTCATTTTAATTAAATTATTTATTTAGCTAAAAGTTCATTTTCATAAATCGTAAGGTGTAAGTTAATTAGATTAAAAGGCTTGATGTATTGAATAAACAAGTTAATCACCTCGTAAAGTGAAACAAACCTTTTTTTAACATGAATTTCATGCCATATGTTATGATTATTATTATTTTAATAATAATAATGATAATTATTGTGCATTCACAAAAGGAAATCAAGTTAAAATTTATGGCTTTCCGTATAAATCATAAAAATATTATTTTAAATAATGTAGTTCTCTTATTAATTAATAATATAATAAGTTAACACTGATTTTACATTTAATATTTTACGAAAATTATTATGTTTATTGTTAATTAAAAATTCCAATTGTAATAAATTTTCTTATAATTCAAAAAACTAATAATATATTAATATTACACCAATGATAATTAATAATTAATGAATAATATAATATTCAAGTAAATATATATTTGAAAAAAATAATAAATTGAAACCAAAAAGTATTACACATTGATATATTGAATGTGACACCATGTTAAAAAGTATTACACATTGATATATTGAATGTGACACCATGTTAGAGAGCTGGTTTGATATGGAAACACTTCCCAAGTCTACTTTTATAAATATATTAAAAAAATAGTCTACATTGTGCAGCTATGTGAGAGCTCCTAATTAGTCCTTTCCTTTGGAAGTGTACGGGATATAGTAATTATTAAATGGTTGACTTCTTATTAATCTCAGAGTTGACCATATTAATTGCAAGGGTTTTTATTTTAAACACTAATTCTTTTCAATTATGTAATTAATGTTTTTTTTTTTTTTTTTTTTTAATATGAGTGGGTGATAAAGTTCAAGTTATTATTAAGGAAAAATAAATACGATTGGGTCATTTTAATTGATTTATGATGTAGGATGTTAGTGTCAGTATCTTCATCCCTCTGTTACAGATCAAATTCTCTTGTTGCATTTCATATTAGGTGTCCCGCCCACTCATCTGCATTCCATTAGGCGCATGGATCATATGACAATAGTGGCTTTCCTACTATGTCCCTCATGTCATGTACCTGCTGGCTCATGTTTGTTCATTAAAAAGCATATAGAGTCATCTTTTGTCTTAAAGATTGTGAAGGTTTCTGTTTTAGGGTTTTATTTCCATTTAGGTCTAGGGTTTCATTAGGGTTTCATCAAAATGTGTTTTAAGATGTCTAATAACACCCAGCAGGAACATGAGGAGGTTCCAACATCAATAGAATTCATCATCAAGTATTCAGAGATGTGTCTTTCCTCAAAACAAAATTTTGAGGAAAAATAAAGTATTATTGATTTTTGTACAAAAATCATGTAAATTTTTTTCTTTAGATGTAAATGACTTCCCCTGCAACCCTGGTCTCCTTCCCTAGCCCCCTGTTCATCACAAAGCTCAAAAGAAGTGAAAAGGTCCAAAAACTGAGTCTAAAAAACAAAGTCATTTTCAAAACATTATGAAAGTGGGTTTTATGAGCCAAAAATTTAAAATCCCTTTGTTTATAAGCCATTTCTTCAAATTGAAAAGTCCATTTGCACTCTTGGAGCAAAGTAAAAATGTTTTGGAGGCAAGCAAGGCAAAGTTGGAGAAAAAGTTGCCAAAACCAGAGGCGCGGCGCATTGGGTAGGTGGGGTGGCACACATAACTCACATGGTGCACTGGGCTTCCACCTCCAGTTCAAAGTTACATGGGAATGACACATATACTAGGTGTGGCGAATTGGGTTGGATGCACGGCACACACAGCCAAAAATCCCAAAAACTACCAAACTTGCTCCAAAATCAAGCAAAATGCATGGATTGTCATTAGTACAAGTATGTTGAACCTCTATCACTCTTTTTCATCCAAGATTGGTGCTTATTTCATGGTGGTTGATGTATGGTGATTATTTAAACGAATCAAACCCTATCACATCAAAATTTTCAAAGCAAATTGCTCCCTAGGGTTTCAAACTGTTGTTTTGCTACCAAGTCCACCCTTTATTCCCTCACCACTCCCTTACTCCATTTCTCCCTTGATTTCCCTATTCCCTAAATTCACTAATCCCCTATGCCCATTCCTATTTCACAAAGTCTCAAACTCAAGCTCCCAAAACCTAGTCCTATATTAAAAACTGCCATACTACTCCCTAATTCCATGTTCCCTTAACCAAACCCTTCCCCGATAGTCCCTAAACCCCTCACTGTTTTCCCCTCCAAGGTCCCTCGTATCATTGTTTCCCTTGGTAGCAAAAATAGAAAACATCACAATCACCTACTTTTTATCAAGGCAGCTCCAAGACAGTTTATCCACTAGCAGAGATGGCATCTGATCCTTTATATGATTATGAAGAGGAGACCCACAGTGATTCACCAACAGAGGTACATGCACCCAAGAGGCCTTATAGAGGTGGAAAACATATTCGAGAAGAACCAACCACTCTTGCTGAGTTACAGGCCTGCCCAATTGCCATCTCTTGTTTCCAACACCAATCCTGCTATGAATTTTGCGAGAAGGTTGCTAACATTCAGTTTGACCATGAGTTGGCCCACTTATTTGTGTTTCATTTACATGATGGTCAAGCTACAATAGCTGGTGTCACTTCCACATTAACACTAGAATCCATTTCACTAGCAACGGGTATTCCCAACACTGGAGAGCTTATGAACCATACATCAAACTCGGCTTTTTGAGACAGCTCAAGAGAGTGTTTCCTTTTCGGTACCTCAAAGATGAATATGCTCCTTTAATGAAATTGATCATGAAGTATTTCAGTTGTGAGGGCCAGTTCTCCCATTTGTATGCTTATCACATCCAGCTGCTGATGCATTTTACTTGGGTATGGATGATGAAAATCCCTTACTTCATGTGCTTGAAAGATTAAGAAGGTGATAACTCTAGTGCAACACAAAACTCCTCAGCAGCAGTTCAACAATATTTACCATTTTGCTCTCATCAAAATTCTGGTCATCCACCAGCTTGGCTTATAGGGCATCACTTCGGAGGATTTCATCTCTTGTGAGTTTTTCAAAGCTCCTCAGGGACCTTCAAAGGCTTTGCATGAGACAGGTGGACCTTCTTATCAGCATGAGGGTCATGAGACACAGGTCACTAGTATGCTGGTGTTTATCACTTATTACAAGGGTACTAGATAGATTTTCGTAGCAGCAAAGTGAGTATTATCTCCACATGGTGTGGAAGGGGTCTCACTTCCATCATCAGCACCACAGGTTTAGGACAAAGGCAAGAGGAAAATGCAGCATGAGGGGCCTTCAGGTGAGCAGGACTTTATTCTCATTGAGGATGATGATACAGATATGGGCCCGCAAAGCACAAATCTCAAAGAAATCATCCAAGAGTAGCAGATAGACATCAAGGTGTTGTCCATCATCTTAGAGGGGGCTAAGTAGATCATAAAATACATGGAGCAAAGGAATAAGAAACTTGAATATCAGCAAACAATCATGGAATTGCAAAACATTCGGGAGAATCGCTCAGCTGCCCAAAGGAGGAGGGTGGAGTTCACTTCCCTAGAGCAAGAGATCAATGTCGATCGGGAGTCTTGGCTCGAGAGAGTCAATATCCACTTAGAGAGATCGTTGGAGAAGGCCAACAAGGAGAAAAAATTGTTGAGACACATGGCTTTTCATTACGTGGCGAGGAATAAAGTTTGCAAGGCAGGAATAAGGAGTTTAAAAGCAAATTTGAAGAAGGCATCGAAGAGGCGAAAGGAGCATGATCGACTTTAGATATTGGCTGAGGCTTCAATAGCCCAGTGTAGCTCTTGATAGAGAATACTCAACCCGAATTTCAAAAAATTTGGAGCAATTTTTGCATTTTGAAATTTTTTGGCACAAAAACAGGATTTTCTGCACTGTGCATCGAGCCACGTGGCGCTCGCTTTTGCTAGGTGCCTCTAAATCATAGACACTCAGCATTTTGAGATTTTGTATGAAGAAATATGTTTTCCTACCTATGGCCAACAAGTTTGGGTAGGTTTTGAGCCCTCAAAAAGCTCAAAAACACTCAAAAAATGACCTTACTGCCCCTATTTTGACTCACAGGAAGTAGTGTTGAGAGATTTGATTTTTGATAGGGAAAATAGAGGCCACCGAAAAGGCCTCCAAAAGTGGGTCCAAACAGGCGCTAATTTGGACGCCGGGAAGGCCTCCAATGGTGGGTCCAAACAGGCACGGCGCATAGAGAATCATGCACGGCACATAGAGGAAATTTTGCCAGTTTGACCAATTATTGCTCTGTTTTTTGCCCAGTTTTTGCCAGTTTAACTTTTTCACTTTCTTAATGTCAAATTGTGATTTAGTTTCATTTACATTGATGGATAATGACGTAAATATGTGAATTTTTCACTTGGTTAGGTAGATTGATCAGTTAAAGTGTTGTTTGAAACTGAATGAATCAGTTCCCTTGTTTCTAGAGGGATGCTGTTTCGTTGCCTGATTTCTAGTTCCTAGTTTAGAATCAGTTGGATCAGCTCGTAAACATGTGAGCTCGACCCCTAGAGGTAAGGATGAGCTATGCTTTGTCTATTATGTGTTTTTTCAATCATTATCATGGTTGGACTCTTGGACTCTTGAGAAAGAAAGGAGCTTCATTGTACACTCATATCAGTATTTTGGCTAAGGAATTGAGACCAGGGTTTGCAACACTGTTTAGGATCCTTGTGGTATTTTATTTTGGTACAGTGATTTCTTATGCATTATGTATGTCATTTTCCCTCTTATTTCTTCTCAGCTAAATCAAACAAGATTGTAAGTAGAAAACATCGAAACTGTAGTGCTCTACTTGAAGTTTCTTTAGTTTCTTAGTGTTTTCAACTATTTGGAGAGGATCCATGGCTTCTCTTTCCCTCTTCAACTCCTCCTCTGTCTAAACCATCCATGTCATTTGATTTAGAGTGACAAATATAGTTGCCTACCTTGCCTAATTGAGATCCCTGCAAGACTGAGCCTCATTCCCTGCACCCAAAATTTTCCTTTCCCTTAGAGCCCACAAACACAAAATTTGATTCAATCAAACTCCTTTACATCTATACCTAACCAAATATTAGTAATCAAATTAGTCACCTCTGGCCTTTAGTGATCATAATTAGCTGAGATTGACCCGGAGAGAGCCCTCTCCTGACCTGGTAGGGCTAGCTACCAGGCTGAGTGTGGTTTGATGTTGGCCCTAGATCCTACCTTTTCAACTTGAGGTAATTTTAGGCACTAACATAGTGGCGACTCCACTGGGGAAGAAATTGATTTTTTGTTAGTATTCTTCATTTTTAAACTACAGACGAAGTCTGAAGATTAGCCAGGTAGCCTCTGAAATGCTTTTGCTTTGAATTAGCACAAGTAGATAAATGCTACTTCAGTCAATCTCTTCTCTAGTCTTATTAACAGAAAATCTAACCTGTAAATCACCCCAGTATATCTGATGATTCTAAGCTTTTGGATGATAAGCTTAGGATTTTATAGGCTGAACAAGTTGTTAATGTCCATTTGATCTCTTGGAAATAATAGCACACTGGCTTCCAGAAGATATACTAGAGCTAATCTAGATCTGGATCCCCCTCCTGTATACGAGAATCCCAATCTCATCCCAAGAATCCTTTGTCAAGAAATTTCTGTGATTCCCATGTTCAAATCTCGTTCATGTGCTATGATTTTTGAGTATCTTGAAGAGCTTGAGTTTGACGAACAATTTGATTTGTCATTGTTTGAAACCAAATCCGAATGTGTTGTTGGTTCTATGGTCCTGAATCTCGAATTTGTTGCAGCTCTTGAAACTGAAAGGGCCAATAAGTCGATTGATGATTATATCTTGAAACTACTCTAGACTTTAATTGTGGCTTCAAATATCGCTGATTTCCTAGAAACTGCATCTGCAACCCTTGGATCCTCTGCAATTGCATCTAGCTTAAAGATTCCACCAGAACTGCCGTTCATTCCCACCATCCCCGTGCAACCTACTATCTGTGATCAAAATTTTGTAGTAATATCACCTCCATCTACTCCTTCTACTCCTCAAGCTTCCAAAATTGCTTTGCCTCCACATACACCTCCTCATACATTCCATACATCAACCGCACCAACTCCCCCAACATCCTCAAGACCAAATCCACCAAGAGCGATGGCTACTCGTTTTGCACCCCTTGTGCTTCCTCAAAATTTGGATGATATGCTTGCCAATTATCAAAGAAAAATTCCTTTGTTTGATGGCCCTCCTCACAGTTTTACAGCTCAGCAACATGTGGATAGAATGATAGATTTCTTTGACCTTCATGAGATTGATGTAGAAAATGTGACAATGAGACTGTTTGTGTAAACATTTGGTGGTGATATTAGGAAATGGTTCAGAGATTTGCCGGCTGCAAGTATCATTACATTGGCTAATCTGCAAAGACAGTTCTTAGATCGTTGCTAAGCCAAGGAAAATCCTCTTCAGATCCTTTCGGAATATGAGCACATCAAGCGGAATTTTGGTGAGTCTATCCATGATTATTGTATTTGTTTCAACTCTATTTACAATGCAATTCCTGATCATAAAAAGCCACCTATGGGGTTGGCCTTGATTAAGTTTCCAAACGGTTTTGACACTAATATGGCCTATCAATTAAGATAGAGAGAGATTCGGCCACATTGGAAGACATGCAGAAGATTGCAGTTAGCATTAAGGCGAATTTGCTTGCCAACAGAGCTAGAGCAAGAGCTGAGAAGAAAGTCATAATAAGGGAAGAGGCTTCCTCTTCAGACCAAGTTCTTCGGAAGGTGGAGCAGATGCTTAAGAGAATGAAAATTGAGAAGCCTGAACCCCAAGTTAGAAATCCTAACTTCTGTGGCTAGCAACAACCACAATATAGAATCAAACAAAGAGACCAGCGAGCCCAAGATCAAGCAGCATAGCAGCTAGTGTGGACACCTCTACAACAGATCTTTTTACATGGTCTGGAATTAGATGAAGAGGAGAATGTGATTGGAGAAGAAAATAATTTCTTTATGTGCGCCAATTTGCATCGCTGAGGATGAGGAGTACTCCGAGAATTTAGCAGAACAAAGACATGAAAATTTCATTTTGGCAAATGAAATTTCTCTGGAGGAAGAGTCCAATGAGTACCAAAAAGGATACATGAATTCTTTGTCAGCTCAGTAGTGATAATCTTCACTATGAAATAGAGATGTGCCCATAAACCCAATTCGGAAAAGAAATGAGACAGCAATGCCAAAGAATGAGCCTCCTAATATGTAGAAAAAAGGAAAAGAGACAGTTGATCCTACCACCAACAAAACGCCATCGGAAAACAGGAGATCCAATCAGCCAAGTATGTTGAAGGAGAAAAATGGAAAGAAGGATGTTTCAGTGAAAGAGGTAGAAAAAGTTTCAGATTTTAACTTATAAAATGAAATCACTAAGTTAAAAATATCTATTCCTTTGACTGACTTGATGAAGAACAACAATTACAAAGGTCAGGTGTCCAAAATTTTGAATTTAGATCCGTTATCTGATATGGTGAACAAGGAGGAGGACAACCGCGAATTGATTTTTGTTCCAGCATTGGAAGGTCAGTCTCAAGATTGTTATGTAGCTCCTTTCTACATCAGTCTCAAGCTGGATGACTTTGTTTTGCATAATGCTATGTTTGATTCCGGAGCCTCTCATAATCTCATGCCTAAGGCCATTATGGAAAAATTGGGATTGGATATTACTAGAAAGTATCATGACCTTTACTCTTTTGATTTTGGTAGTGTAAGTTGCATTGGTCTTATTAAGGATTTGGTGGCTAGTTTGGATCAGATTCTGGCCACAAATGTTTTGATGGATGTGGTTGTAGCGGATATACCTCCTAGATTTGGCATGCTTCTTTCCATATCTTGGGGAGCAAAGATTTAAGGGACAATGCAGCTCGATTTCTACTATGCTACCATTCATGTGTTCAGTCAGATGAGGAAACTATACCTGCAACGATAGATGAAGTACATGATCACTAGCGAGGAGAAGCCGATGAATCATCCAATCAACTATGTACATACTGATTTAGAATCTTTTGTTTTGTACTCAGATAGATTTAATGATGTAAATAGCCAAATAGTTCAAGTATAAGACATACCCGAAATCTTTGAAATCAGAGAAGTTTTGAAGCACGAAAGGAAAACTACTGAGCAATCAGCCTTCCAATAGCAACAACATAATGATGGACAACAAGGACTAGAAACAGAACAAAAATAATTTTAGCATTTGGAAGAGGATGGAATAGGCCTATGGACCATGGATTTTGATGGCGCGGTAGGAAGGGATGGTGTTGGAATTGGCATTTGGATACGTAGCCCTATTTTCGCCCCAAACAAAGTGCCAAGCAATGTAAGGGTCTACTCTTATAAACTAGCTTTTGATTTTTTAAATAATGAGGCTGAGTATGAGGCTTTAATTGTTGGTTTGAAAATTCTTAGAAAGTTGTATGCCAAAAGGATTTCACTGTATGGAGACTCTGAGCTGGCTATCAAGCAAGTGAAAGGGGAATACCAAGAAAAACATCCTAGAATGTGGGCTTACCAAAGTGCGGTGCTTGATATTTTGAGAGTATTTTCAGATTGTACTTCAACTTGTGTTCCTCGTGCTCAGAATATCATTGCGGATTCACTTGCAACCGCGGTAAGTAATTTGAAAGTTCCAATGAACACAAACAACAAGTTTGAGATTCATGTGAAGCACTACCTAGCTATCCTAGACAATCAACAATATTGGCAAGTGTTTCAAGATGATGATTTTCTACAAAATAAAGGTAAATTCAAAGACACTTCTATTGATGTGGAGTATGATGACGGTGATGCAGATATGGAAGTCAATCAAATGGAAGTTTTGCAGCTCAAAGACAACATCATTCCTAAAGGTCTAATACCTTTAGAGGAGCTTTTCGATCATGATGATGTGGCTAGAAAACCAAGCTTCCTGAACCAAGAAAGGAGTTGAGGATGTTAACATCAGATGAGCTCAAAATCCCAAGTTGGTAAAATTATCAAAGTCATTGCCTCGACATGTAAAAGGAAATTATATTAGTTTGTTATCTTCTTTTACTGATGTTTTCACTTGGGATTATTCAAATTTGAAGTCATATGATACAAGTATCATTCATCATGTCATCCCGCTCAAGCCTAATCAAAAGCCATTTCGTCAAAAGCTAAGAGGAATAAATCCCAAGCTGCTGCCCTCAATTGAGAAGGAAGTGAATCGGTTGTATAATGTTGGTATCATTGTCCCCTTAATGTTTTCAGATTGGATTTCAAACAAGTCAGATTCGACTATGTATTGATTTTACAAATCTCAACAATGTTTCTTTGAAAGACAACTATCCATTTCCCAAGATGGATCACATACTTCAGTGAGTAGTTGGAGCATCTCGGATTTCGCTACTTGATGGTTATTCAAGTTATAACCAAATTCTGGTCCATGAGAATGATGGAGACAAAACAACATTCACCACTCCGTGGGAAAATTTTCATTATGCAAAGATGCCTTTCGGATCGAAAAATGCTAGTGAAACCTTTCAGCAAGCGATGGATATCGTATTTGCCAATGAAAAAGATGTTTTCCTAGTTGTTTATCTTGATGACTTAACTATTTTCTCTAATTCAGATGAAGATCACCTTTATCACTTGAAGATTGTGTTTCAGCGGTGTAGGAAGTATGGCATCTCTCTGAATCCAAAGAAAAGTTTGTTTTCCATGGATGAAGGCAAGCTTCTTGGGCACATCATCTCAAAGGAGGGCATCTGTATCGATCAAGCTCAGGTGGTGGCCATTCAAAAGATTGATTTTCCACAAAGTAAGAAAGAAATCCAATCCTTCAATGGTAAGATAATTTTTTTATGTCGCTTTGTGCCCAACCTTGCATAACACTTAAGGGAAATCATAAATATGCTAAAAAAGGATAGTGCAGTAAGGTGGACTGAGGAAGCAGTTAAGTCCTTCAATATGGTAAAATTAGCTCTTTCTTCAGCTTCAGTTTTGATCAGCCTGAACTATACTCAGGATTTTATTTTGTTTTCATTGCCTCGGATCATACTATGGCAGCGATTTTGATGCAAAAAAGAGACCAGCTCGAGAAGTTTATTGCATTTTTTAGCAGAACCATAAGGGATGCGGCATTAAGGTACAATATCATTGAAAAATAGGCCCTTTCTTTGGTTAAGGCATTGAAATATTTTCAGGTTTATATTTTGCATTCTCACATCCTTGCTTATGTCACTAATGTTGTTCTTAAGGATGACTAGTGCAAATAGATCCAGAGGGGAGAAGAGGCAAATGGATTGCTGCCTTGTTGGAGTATGACGTGGAAATCAAACCGAGAAAGCTCATTAAAGGACAGGGGCTGCCTAAACTAATGGTTGAGTCAAATCTGTATGTCCTTGACTTTAATCTAATTGCTGCTATGTCTAAGGAAGATGAAGAGAATCAGTCCGCTCAGGTATCTGGAATTTTCCTTCTTTCTCCTTGGTATTCAGACATTGTTTATGTACTCCAAAATATGTCATCACCACCTAGAATGGTTAAAAACAAGAGTAGGACACTGAAATTGAAAGCTGCAAAATTTTGTATCATGAAGGATGCACTTTATTGGAAAGACCCCGCTGGTGTCTTGCTAAATTGTTTAGTGGAAGAAGAAGTGAAACAGGTGATGGAGGAGTTTCACAAAGGAGATTGTGAGGCCATCTTTTCTGGAAAACAACAGCGAACAAAATATTGAGAGCCGAGTATTATTGGCCAACTCTTTTTGCTGATGTGTACAAAATAGTGGCCAGCTGCCATGAATGTTAGCTTTTTCAAGGTAAGAGGAAGTTGCAGCCTTTACCGCTCAAGCCCATTGAAGTAAATGCTCCATTTCAGCAGTGGGGTTTGGATTTCATCGATGAAATTCATCCTTCTTCCTCAGCACAACATAAGTGGATCCTCACAGCGACAGATTATTTCACCAAATGGATTGAGGCGATTCCTTCAAGGCAGGCCACTGATTGTGTAAATATCTCCTTTCTTGAAAACAACATTTTGTCTCATTTTGGCTATCCCAGTAGGCTGATCACTGATAATGTAGCAGCCTTTAAATCGAAAATAATGATAGGTTTTTTTCATAAGTATCATATCAGTTTGGGGCATTCGACTGCCTATTACCCACAAGGCAATGGATTGGCGAAATCCTCAAATAAATCTCTTGTTGATATATCAAAAAGCTACTATAAATTAACAACAAAAGTTGGCACAAAAAGCTGGTTAATGCACTTTGGGTGGACAGTGTAAGTTATAAGAAATCTATAAGCATGTCTCCTTTTGAGCTGGTATAAGGTGTTGACACAGTCTTCCCAACCTCTTTTGTAGTCGCGGTGGTCAAACTTCTACAAGAAGCAAGCAGCGAAGGTGATGGTTTGCAGCAAAGGATCAATCAAATGATTCACTTCAAGCAAACTAGGGAGGAAGTATTTTAGAACACTTTTAAGTTGCAAGAAAGAATCAAAAGAATATATGACCGAAAAGCAAAGGCGGATAGGTTTGAAATAGGGGACATAGTGTTGAAATGGGATGCAAGGAATGAGGAGAAAGGTAAACATGGCAAATTTGAAAATCCTTGGAAAGGACTGTACAAGATTGCTACATATTGGGGCTAGAATGATTTCCTTTTCGAAGAGCTTAATGGCGAAGATTATCCGGGTGGGGCAGTCAACAGTCGACTCCTCAAGCCGTATTATTTGTGAAATGTTTTATGTTGTCCTATTAATCATTGAATATACCAATTTGTTTAAATTCCATTGCAAGTGTGTACTGTTTTCATTCTTCAGCTTGGGACCCGAGGTGAAGGATATAAAGTCAGAGTTTGATTTTAGTTTTGGTTTGGTTTGTTAAAGTCAGGTCCGTCAGTCAAATTTTGTCCTAAAAATGGGTCAACGTTGAGTCACATTCAATCTTGAAATTGAGTCTTGAAGTCAAGAGTTCAATTTTGTTTTGTCGAAGTTATTGACTCCACAAACAAGTGGACAAAGGCACAATTAGCTTTCCCAGTGATCTGTAGTTCTTGGCACCTCCAAGGAGCTACCATCCCCATTGGAGCCAATGTTAGTGTCGGTATCTTCATCCCTCCATCAGAGATCAAATCGTCTTGTTGCATTTCATATTGGGTGTCCCAACCAGTCATCTAAATTCCATTAGGCGCATGGATCATCTGATCATAGTGGCTTTCCTACTGTGTCCCTCATGTCATTTACCTGTTGGTTCATGTTTGTTCATTAAAAAGCATATACAATCATCTTTTCTCTTAAAGATTGCAAAGGTTTTTGTTTTAGGGTTTCATTTTCATTTAGGTCTAGGGTTTAATTAGGGTTTCATCAAAAAGTGTTTTAAAGTGTCCAGTAACACCCAATAGGCACATGAGGAGGTTCCAGCATCAATAAAATTCATCATCAAGTGTTAAGAGATGTGTTTTTCATCAAAAAAACTTTTGAGGGAAAATAGAGTATTATTGTTTTTTGCAGAAAAATCATGTAATTTTGTTTTCTTTACATGTAAATTACTTCCCCTGCAACCCTGGTCACTTTTCCTAGCCCCCGTAGCTCCAACACCTATAAAACAAGAAAAATCACAAGTCATTTTGTTCATCAAAAAGCTCAAATGAAGTGAAAAAGTCCAAAAACTGAGTTTAAAAAATAAAGTAATTTTCAAAACATTATGAAAATGGGTTTTATGAGCCAAAATTTAAAATCCCTTTGTTTATGAGCCATTTCTTCAAATTGCAAAGTGCATTTGCACTCTTGGAGCTAAGAAAAATTATTTTGGAGGCGAGCAAGGCAAAGTTGGAGAAAAAGTTGCCAAAACCAGAGGCTCGACACACATAACTGGCATGATGCACAGGGCTTCCACCTCCAGTTCAAAGTTGCACAGGCGCAACGCATATACTGGGTGCGACGCATTGGGTTGGATGCGCGGCGCAAATAGCGAGAAAGCACATATCCAGAAAGCCCGAAAACTACCAAACTTGCTCCAAAATCACCCAAAACACGTGGATTGTCATTGGTACAAGTAGGTTGAACATACATCACTCCTTTTCATCCAAGACTGGTGCTTGTTTCATGGTGGTTGAGCTAAGGTGATTGTTTAAAGAAATTGAACCCTATCTCTTCAAAATTTTCAAAGAAAATTGCTCCCTAGGGTTTCAAACTATTGTTTTTCTACGAAGTCCAACCTTTATTCCCTCAGCACTCCCTTACTCGATTTCTCCCTTGATTTCCCTATTCCCCAAATTCACTAATCCCCTATCCCCATTCCTATTTCCCAAAGTCCCAACCTCAAACTCCCAAACCCTAGTCCTATGCTAAAAACTCCCAAACTATTCCCTAATTCCCTTAACCAAACCGTTCCCCAATATTCCCTAAACCCCTCACTGTTTTTCCGTCCACAGTCCCTCATATCATTGTTTCCCTTGGTAGCAAAAATAAAAAACATCACAATCACCTACTTTTCATCAAGGCACCTCCAAGATAGTTTATCCACTAGCAGAGACGACATCTGATCCTTCATATGGTTATGAAGAGGAGACCCAGAGTGATTCACCAACAGAGGTACATGCACCTAGGAGGCCTCATAGAGGTGAAAAACATATTTGAGAAGAACCAACCACTCTTGCTGAGTTACAGGCCTGCCCACTTGCCATCTCTTGTTTCCAACACCAGTCCTACTATGAATTTTGTGAGAAGGCTGCTAACAATCAATTTCACCATGAGTTGGCCTGCTTATTTGTGTTGCATTTACATGATGGTCAAGATACACTAGCTGGTGTCACTTTCACATTAACACAAGAATCCATTTCACTAGCAACTGGTATTCCCAACATTGGAAAGCAATGGAACAAGAGGCAACAAATTGACCGGAAACATTATGAACCATACATCAAACCCAGCTTTTTGAGACAACTCAAGAGAGTGCTTCCTTTTTGGTACCTCAAAGATGGATATGGTCCTTTAATGAAACTGATCATGAAGTATTTCAACTGTGAGGGTCGGTTCTACCATTTGTATTCTTATCACATCCGACTGCTGATGCATTTTACCTCGATGATGAACATCCCTTACTTCATGTGCCAAAATATAAAAAATATGATCACTCTAGTCCAGCACAAAACTCCTCAGCAGTAGTTCAACAATATTTACCATTTTCCTCTCATCAAAATTGTGGTCATCCACCAGCTTAGCTTACAAGGCATCACTTGGGAGGATTTCATCTCTCGTGAGTTTTTCAGAGCTCCTCAGGGACCTTTAGAGGCTTTGCATGAGACAGGTGGAACTTCTTATGAACGTGAGGGTCATGAGACACAGGTTGCCAGTATGTTGTGTTTATCACTTATCAGAAGGGTACTAGGTAGTTGTTCGCAGGAGCAAAGTGAGTATTGTCTCCACCTAGGGTGGAAGGGGTCTCGCTTTCGTCATCAGAACCACAAGTTTAGGACAAAGGCAAGAGGCCAATGTAGGATGAGGGGCCTTCAGGTGAGCGGGACTTTATTCTTATTGAGGATGATGATAAAAATATGGGCCCGCAAAGCACAAATCTCAAAGAAATCATCCAAGAGTCGGAGAAAGACATCAAGGCCTTTTCCCTCAACTTAGAGAGGGCTAAGTGGATCATAGAATACTTGGAGAAGAGGAAAAAGTAGCTTTAATATCATCAAACAATCATGGAGTTGCAAAACTTTTGGGAGAATCGCCAAGTGACCCAAAAGAGGAGGGTGGAGTTCACTTCACTAGAGCAAGACTTCAATGCCGATCGAGAGTCTTGGCTTGAGAGAGTCAATATCAACTTAGAGAGATTGTTGGAGAAGGCCAACGAGGAGAAAAACTTGTTGAGACACATGGATTTTCATTACATGGAGAGGAATAAAGTTTGCAAGGCAAGAATAAGGAGTTTAAAGGCAAAATTCAAGAAGGCATCAACGAGGTGAAAGGAGGATGATCGACTTTAGATATTGGCTGAGGCTTTCTTAGCCAAACATAGCTCTTGATAGAGAAGACTCCGCCCAAATTTCAAAAAATTTGGAGCACTTTTTTCATTTTTGAAATTTTTTGGCACAAAAACAAGATTTTCTACCCTATGCACCGCGCCACATGGAACTCACTTTTGCTAGCAGCCTCTAAATCACAAAACTTAGCATTTCTAGATTTGGCATCGAGAATTGTGTTTGCATACCTATGGCCAAGAATTTTGGGTAGGCTTTGAGCCCTCAAAAAGGTCAAAAGCACTCGAAAAATGACCTTAATGCCTCTATTTTGGCACACAGGAAGCAATCTTGGGAGATTTGATTTGTGATAGTGAAAATGAAGGCCAAATTGTAAAAATCTAGTTGGGTTGGAAAGTAGACAGGCAGACCTTTCCAACAAGAATGATTGGAGCTAATTTAGACACCAGGAAGGCCTCCAAAAGTGTGTCCAAACATGAATTGCGCATAGAGAATCAGGGGTGATGCATAGAGGAAATTTTTCCAGTTTGACCAAGTATTGCTCTGCTTTTTGCCCAGTTTTGGCCAGTTTGACTTTTTCATTTTCTTAATGTGAAATTTTGATGTAATTTCATGTACATTAATGGATCATGATGTAAATATGTCAAATTTTCACTTGGTTAGGTAGATTCATCAGTTAAAGAGTTGTTTGAAACTAAATGTATCAGTTCCCTTGTTTCTAGAGACATGCTGTTTCTTTGCCTGATTTCTAGTTCCTAGTTTAGAATCAGTTGGATCAGCTCCTAAACATGTGATCTTCACCCCTAGAGGCAATTATGAGCTATGCTTTGTCTATATTATGTGTTTTTTCAGTCATTAGCATGGTTGGACTCTTGAGAAAGTAAGGAGCTTCATTGTACACTCATATCAGTATTTTGGCTAAGGAATTGAGACCAGGGTTTGCAACACTCTTTGGGATCCCTGTGGCATTTTGTTTTCGTACAATGATTTCTTATGTATTTTTGAATTCGCTTATGTATTATGTATGTCATTTTCCCTCTTATTTCTTCTCAGCTAAATCAAACAAGAGTGTAAGTAGAATACATTGAAACTGCAGTGCTCTACTTGATGTTTTCTTTAGTTTCTTGGTGTTTTCAATTGTTTGGGGGGGATCCATGGCTTCTCTTTCCTTCTTCAACTCATCCTCTATCTAAACCATCCATCTCATTTTATTTAGAGCGCTAAATACAGTTACCTACCTTACCCCATTGAGATCCCTGCAAGACTGAGCCTCATTGCCTGCACCCAAAATTTTCCTTTCCCTTAGAGCCCACAAACACAACATTTTATTCAATCAAACTCCTTTACATCTATACCTAGACTAAGATGAGTAATCAAATCAGTCATCCCGAGCCATTAGTGATCATAATTAGCTGAGATTGACCAGGAGAGAGCCCTCTCCTGACCTGGTAGGGCTAGCTACCAGGCTGAGAGTGGTTTGACGTTGACCTTGGATCCTACCTTTTCAGCCTGAGGTAAATCTAGGCTCTATCATAGGAAAAACTTAAAGTTATAGGAAATGAAGGACAACAAGAAAACATTATTACATGAAATTTCAAATAAAAAATAGCCACCTATGAAAAAATTAAGAAATTAACAAAATAATATCACGTAGACAATTTTGTAAAAATTACCCAAATATATGTCACATTTATCATATATTTTATATTCAAATTAAAAAAATAAATTTAAAATTAATTAAATATAAATTAGTCAATAACATTTCTTCCATCCAAATAACTATCTATTATATATATAGATATATATTATTATATATATAATATTATATTATATATACACACATACACATACATATATTATTTTTTGGCACATGTTTTAATAAACTTAAATTGAAATAGTAAATTAAAATTTTAAATTCCCAATAAATGAACTTTGATGCAAATAACGCTATATATATATATATATATATATATATATATATTATAGATATATATATATATATATATGCTAACACGATATTAAATTGTTTAGCAATATATATCTATATCTATATATATCTATATATATATATTATATATATATAATATATATATATATATATATATATATTGCTAACACGATATTTATATAAAGTTTAAATTAAAAAGTAAATTTAAAGTTTAAAAAAGTTAGGCATCATTAAAAACACACTTATCACATATTTTACCCTTCAATAAAAGTATCCTCGATATCTTAACTTTTATAGAATAAGATATTTGGTTTTACTTTTAATATTTAATGTACTTCTAGGTCACTTGGGCACTATTCACATTCAAGTTAAGTAAATTATGTTATTAAAAAATTTGTCGGTGCCTAGTCACACCTATATCTCTTTTGAATTTTAAAGCATTGTGATTGGCTTACATTATGACATGGAAATTCAATGTTAATTATTTAAACTTAAATTTCCTCTAATATATATCAATTGGAAGGAAGGATGACAAACCCTATTAACTATACTAAAATTAAATCATACTTATTCTACTATACAAGGAAAGTATTTAACACACTACTTGAATAAAAGCTTGCACATAGTAGACAATAATTCTTCACAAAGAAGTAATTTCTAGAATAATCAAGGTTATGGAAACTACTAGGCTTCTCTACTTCTAAATTTGATTTTCATGATTACATGGACTTTGTAACATATAAAAAAATATGAATCATCACCTAGATGAAAGTATGGGCATGTTTTAGAAGGAAATTACAAAATTTTATAGTAGTCTTACACGGGACAGTTTATAAAACAAAAAATTATATTAAAGGAAAGGTTGGAAAGCAAAAGAAGGTAATGGAGGCCTAAGAAATTATAGATAACTCCTTTCCAATTTATCAAATAAGTGGTAATAGGGTTTATTCACCAAGATACATATTTTTATGGGTTTCTTGTAGCTACAAATTAGGGGGTTGCACAAACATAGTAAAATAGTAAATGATGGAAAAGAAATAAATTGTAGAAATCAAAGTGATCTTAAATGGATAAATAAGATTGTTACTCAAACACTATAACCACTACCAATGTTACCATATATTCCTTAAATATTGTGCAGGAAAGAATTGTTGAGGAACTAGCTAAGTGACCATGCGTACAAGTAATAGTCATAAATAAACGGAAAAGGTAACAAATGTATAAAAAGTAATGGTACAATAGGGATATTGAACACCGAGGGTGGGCTCTAACCCAAGGAATCCCAAAGCCCTTAACGAGAACCATACTAAGAACTGAAACTAAAAACAACTTTCCTTAACTGAAGAATTGATTCTAGATAGAAACAAGTTGCAAAAAATTGACACATACACTTCCTAATGCTGTATTTAGGACTGCTTTCGCTCCAAAACCCATGAAATGTTGGAACATGTTTCTTGGATCATCAAACAACATGAGGAAGGAGTATTTATTATGCTTATCTAGCTAACTTCTAATTATTATTTAGTAGGGATTTAGACCCATGAATATATCTACTTGGATCTCCTTGATATTTTTGAAAAGGATGCTTAATAACCTGCACAATAATCATGTTAGTCACATAAAGCATGAAAAATATCCTTGACCCTGCCAAAATTTCATTAATATAGGAAACTGTTATTAAGTGCAAAATGGATGGTTTAACGTAGCTTTTATGTGACTAAGTGTGGTTATATAAGCCTTATGTTTTACCTATTTTGGAGGCCCATCATAACCCGCTACTAAAATTGTTTCTAACACATTGAAAAACTTCCTCTTCCCCCCTTCTTTTCTCTTAGTACTTCATTTCTTTGACAACCTATTTGACATTTGTGCTGAGATGAGCATGGATCTGTTTAGTGGGTAGAAACATTCATTTTCTTTAATGTACTAACACTCCCTAGAATCTTCTTCCCAACTGTGATGCTTTTGAATTCCTAGTAGTAGAGGTGGATTGCATCTAAGTTCAATCCATTGGACAACAAGACTATGAATAATCCTCTTACACAAAGGAGTCTTGGTAAGTGCATCAAGTAATCTGTTAGGGTAATGTTATTCCATAATTATTATGTTGTGAAGAATTCCTTTCCATCTCCTTTAACAATCATGTGAGCTTTATTCTCCTAACAACCTAAAAGTATCTTTAATGTCAATGATGGACTCCACTTCCCTCTATTCATAAATTTCCACTTCTTTAATATGTTATGCTAGGATTGCATGAGTGGAGGTCAGGGTGTATGAATTTTGGTGTTTAGGTTTAATCCACATTGGCTCCTTTACTTATTTGACCATGGTCCCTTTTACTTCTTTAACTCTTACCTCCTTATGCCTTAGCCAATAAGCTAGGTCCAATAACTTTGCATCTTCCAAAGATGGGTTTGGGTCCCATATGGTCAGATTTTGAAGCACAAATTTTTGAAGGTGAAATTTAGGAGCCTTGGTGTTGTCTTCTACACTAAGTTTTAGGTAAAAGTGAATGCATTCCTTCACTTATTGTAGAGAGATAGACCATTTATGTGCAAGCATGTTTATCCAAACTCAACACCATTTTTTATTTAGGAATAAGGAGTAAGTATTTAAGGGTTGTGTTCAATTGACTATCTAAAAGGATGTGTGCAATGGTGCCTAGAATTGTTTCCAAGGTTGCAACCTAAGTGTTATTTACCTATAACAATATTCGAGTATGATGTAATTGATCCTTCAATTACTTGTTTTCTTTCTCCAGGTGCACACTCCTAATTTATTCCTTAAATACTAGGAGTTTGATTTATTCTCTCATTCTCTTCATCTCATCCTCCATCTTGGAAATATCAGTGACAACTATGTATATGTTTTATAAGTATTTCCATTGTATTTTATTTCTCCTTCTTAATTTGCCTCTTTTGTGTTTTTCCAACTTTGTCCTACTATTCTATCAATTCTTCCTGAGGTCCTGCTAATTTTATTTAGGGTTTTTCCAACTCTTTCTGAGGTATTTCTAACACAAATTAGGCTTTTAAGAAGCGTTGTATATCCATATCCACAATGTATACCCAAGGAATGGGGCACTTAATATTTTCTAATGCTTTTATGTCTATTAATATGAGTAGGACGTGATGGGCCATGTAATTTTGTTTAACCTCCTTGACCTTCATGCTCATCTCTTTTAGGGGTTGGACAAGGAAACATGGGACACTAAACCACTCATGATTTGGTAGATCAACTTGAAATATTAGTTGGTAGAGGATTCTAAATTGGTAGGCACACACCATGCTTAGCATTCCTTCATATCATATGTACTTGAGAACATGGTAGGACATCTCATATCAAGGGTAAGGCAAGTGTTCCTTTCTTATCCCATTCTTATCTTCATCTGGCTTCTTATTAAGGAGGAAAAATTATACATGCATTGGTATCTTTCTGCCTTTCTTATTTACTCCAATGTACCTCATTTTGAATGGGGGTGACCTCACTAATTGATTATTCATCAACATATATTACCAACCCATTGATTGTAGTGATTACCTCCTAGTGTCAGGGTATTGTAAGCTCATGGTAAACTGAAAGACAACCTCATCATACTCTCCTACAAGATTTCCAAAGAAGCTCGTCATCTAGAAATTTTGCATGATGGACCTAACTTAAGGATTTTGATGGATACTAGTGGCATCAATCGGTTCTCTTTGGTTGAATATGCCACCCATTATCTATGAGTGCTTCTCTAGGGACCTACTATTTTTTTTCACGAGATTGGAAATATTTCTCGGTAGGGGAAAATATTGTACTCTATGAATTAGGGTCTCCTCTGGTAGCTGGGGATTTTTCCTTTAAAAAAAATGCACTTTCCTCCACTCACATTCAAAATTATAAAATTATATCCCCTGTTTCCACTACCTAAGTATGTGCAAATGCAAGAAAAATGGAGAGGTAATAACACTATTTGTTCCACTACTTAGTTCATGTTTTGACACAAAAATTTAGCAATGTGTAATTTTAACAATTTAAGTATAAGTTATAATAGGAAATGTGAATGAAAATGATGGATAGAGCTTATACCTACAATTTTTAGACTAAAATCAAGCTTTGTAGTCTGATCGGGGGTCCATGTGAGTGTTTTTAGTGATGCCCTATTTTTCTTGTAGTAAACTCCCCCTTGTATAGTTTCCTATATTTTATTCCTATAGCTCTAAAATTTTGGACCCGATACTATGTAGCATTCTCCTCTAGTGAGGGAAATCTTGTCATGTAACTTCTATCTCTTGGTCGCATGCCAGGAATCTAAGCAACAAAAAGTGGTGAACTTTGAGATTATATCTTGCTTAAGTGGAAGTGATTCGAATCGGTGGATGAAAAATAGATTAGTGTGCATTGCTTGAATTCGTCCCGCCTACCCCTAGCAACCTTTGTGGATTGTACTTCACTTTTTGTTTCCATAAAGATACAACAATGTCCATCTTTTCAAATAATTGCCAATTTTCTCTCATTAACCCTCCAACATCTAGGAAGAATGTTTATACAAAGCAGAGTTTGGTTGTCAAATTTGTTTGAGTTCTTTGCTAATTTATCTAACTATAAAACCATTTCCTTTTGCACAAAGAATATTTCCTTATGCTGAAATAAATTCAGACGGTGAGTTACAAAGGGTTTTCATACATGAGGTTTTACCTTTCCATGACATTGGATGTTGTTTTTATGTACTTACGGGTGTTTGCAGGGTATCGTTGGCTAATAATCAGTCCTAAAATAGCTTACAAAAATTTCTGTAGTTGTTCAACTTCATCCTTTAAAATTGGAGTGATCAATTTTGTTGGTGTTGATAGGGTTGTTGATCTTCTTTCTATAGGTTGCAGTCTATTTTAGGAGTGTTTTTATTTCTCTATAGATTGAGGTTGTAGGATATCTCTAGGATATTACATTACTATGTAGTCTCCAGTAGCAGTAAAAAATGTCCCTCATCCTCACCCAAATACACTATCAAGTTTTTACGGTGAGTTGTTAATTCATGGAGGAAATATTGATGTGAACAAAGAAGGTTTTTATTGTGGCTATGGTGGAAAATAAAGGAAATTGAGTAGTTGGAGCACTACCAATGACAGATAATGATGTGGAATTTACCACATGATGCATGGTGATGGAGGAGACAAATGTTAATATGGCCTGCGCGTTTGTCTCAAACATGGATTCAAGGAATTAATTCAACCTATTTTATTATTATTATTGAAATTGAGTTATCCCATAGCATTACAGGACTTTCTTATAATAGTTGAGGAAAGTTGAATAAAATGGATGGTAGAGAAATGGTGGTGGACTTTTGGTATGGTGGATGATTGAAGTAACTAGAAATAATGCAGGAGGTGTGATCTAGGCCCAAATGGAATGCTATAGTTCATGCTTTGGGAGAATGTGTATACTTTATTTTTTCATTCTTATGGCACATAAACAAAAACTAAGGTGAGTCAAAATATTTTGTTTCTTTTTGCTTTGTCTTTTTTCTCCTTTATTTCTCTTTTCTCTTTTTTTTTTTCTTTTTCTTTATTATTCAAGCCTCCTAGCTACCTCATAGAGGATTTTAGCCAACGTGTTTCCATGGCTATATTTGAAGGCGTTTCCACCTAGGGTTCTTTATTTTTTTCCTTTTATTTTTTTTAGACTTACATGATGGCTTATAGAGGTTTTCAGTTAGTGATCCAACCTCAAGTGGAAAAAAGGAGCTTTTTTCTTGAGGTTTTTTCTTGACCTTTTTTTATTTATTTATGCTCTATTGGTAAAAGAATGAATGGATTGAAAGCCTTGTTTCTCTCATTCAAATTCAATTCCTTGAAAATTGAATTAGTATACTCAACCTTTGAGAGGGGCTTGTTGTAGACTTTCAATCAATATCCATGTACCAAGAGTGGAACATGTTCCCTATCAATAGTCCTAGGTCTGACAAAGCAATTTTCATAAGACTTTTCAACAACATAAGGCCCAAACCATCTAATCATGAGCTTAGCCTTAAAATATTTGAACTTGGAGTCATATAAGATGCCCCAATCATCATTTTGGAAGGTTATCATTTTGATGTGCTTTTCATGTCATAATCTTCTTTGTAATTGGACTACTTTGGTGTGCAATATGGCCTTCATTCTTTACTTATCTTGTGCGTTCAATTTTTTCAATGTTTCATTCAATGATTTAGTTACATCAATATCAAGTTTAGATACCAACCTTAAGGTCTTATATTCAAAATTAGTTGACAACAAAGCTTTCTTACTGTACACTAACTCATAGGGGATAAATCCAATAATGGTCTTCCAGGTGGTGTTAAAGGCTCAAGTGGCCTCAGCAAGTCTCTCTACGTAGTACTTTTTGTTGTAGCTTAATACCTTGGTTTGAGTTCTTTCTAATGTTTTGTTGGTAACCTCCACTTTTCCATTTACTTGACGGTGATATGCATTATACATCGAGTTCCATATGTTTTTCTACTACGTTATTCTTTAAGTCAAATTCGAGTTGAACTATGGGCCTTGAAATGTCACCAATTCTCATGGAAAAATAAACTTGTGGAAGATGTGCTCTCTTAGAAACTAAACTATTGTATATTACATTGCTTCTTTGATTACCTCCAATTGATTCCACTTGGTCATGTAGTCTGTGTAAACAATCATGTACTTGTTGTGCTGAAATGGGGGATCAGTCGGACCAATGATTTCGATTTCCCACCTCTCAAATGTATCAAATCACACCTATGTTAGATGGGAATATCATACTTTTATGTAAGCTTTTGCATTTTTATGAAACCATCTCACAAAGATATAGAGAAGAAAGATCAACTGCCTAGAAATTAGCCTCTTCGAGGGGGAAACCGCCTTTACATCACCAAATAAATAATTCTTGGATGATACAAATGACAAGACCTCCTTTCTATATATAGGAGTCTAAGGGGTCATAATATAATCAGAGCCCACATAACAATAATAATGTAAGGGCACAATAATAACAATAGTGGGCTTCTATGGGGCACAATAATAACAATATGGGGACTACATGGGTACAAAAATATAACAAAGGGGTTGTACTAATAACAATGAGGGGTTACACTAGTGTTATAGGGACCTAACATGCCCCTCTCCTTCAAAAAGTGGTGTCCTCAACACTTCAGTAGTTCTTGATGCTTTTGTATAAAATTCTTGTCCTTCCATGTGGAATCATCAGTGTGTAAGTTCTTCCACTTGACAAAATATTCTGAAATTGCTTGATTTCGTAGCTGTGGAGTTCTTGTTTCTATGACTGGTCTAGGTTCCAGTATGATTTTTTCTTCCTCCTCAAGTTCTGGAAATATTGTCTGAACTGGGATCTTCTGCAACTTTTGAATGAGTGGCCACAGTTCTTCATCATTATTCCATTCATCCCTTGCTTTGTTTATCCAATCTAGATGGATAATAGAAATAGCACAAAAAATGCTTCGGCATCCTCTTCCTTTCTTTAGTGCATCTGGAACACCGTTTTTCTTCCTTTTTTTGTACATGATTTCAAATTCTTAACCCAACATATTTGTGACCCATATTTTCTATTCTTATTGTTAACACCCAGGTTGTTCCCTATGACTCCCAAGGGAATACGGTCGGGGTAACCACTAACCAACCTTTGGATTATAGATCCTAGCCTATCTATAATCAGAGAGGGCTGTCTCTTTGAGTTTCAGCTATGCCTTGTGAGTATCTTGGGCTAGTTTAAAGTTTCAGTTTTCTGTTTGAGACTTTGGTTGATGGAATTTTGTTGCAAGAAGGGCATGAAGAGTTCAGAAGATGCTAATCCATTGGGCATATGGAGTAAGAAAAATGAGGTGGTTCTGGTGCCTGTGATGGAGAAAGTTTTACTGCAGGGCTATATGGCTATTCTTAATATAATTTCCAATTTAGTGAGTGAAACAATGAGATATGGAGTTACCAACAGTGTGACATGAATTTGAACGACAATCCCTACTTAGTAGCATAAATGAATTACCAAATAGTGACTGTGAGGTATTCAAAGCTTATTGGAGCAATTAAGAATTCCAATTTAAACAGCTGAAAGCTATGAAAACATTTATAGTGAAATTAGATTGAGA